>CM031695.1:3280000-3482500 GCA_018466805.1 Hippocampus abdominalis | reverse complement strand
GTCCCCCGCCTACTGCCCGAAGACTGCTGGGATAGGCTCCAGCACCCCCCGCGACCCTAGTGAGGATGAAGCGGTTCGGAAAATGAATGAATGAATGAATGAATGAATATATATATATATATATATATATATATATATATATATATATATATATATATATATATATATATATATATATATATATACATAGAGAGAGAGAGAGAGAGAGAGAGAGATTGAAGTAATATATGTATATATATATATATATATAGAGAGAGAGAGAGAGAGAGAGAGAGAGAGAGAGAGAGAGAGAGAGCGAGCGAGCGAGAGAGAGCGAGAGAGAGAGAGAGAGAGAGAGAGAGAGAGAGAGAGAGAGAGAGAGCGGCCAGGTAGTCTAATGGTTCGCGCGTCGACTTCACAGTGCAGAGGTATGAGGTTTGATTCTGGCTCCGGCCTTCCTGTGTGGGGTTTGCATGTTCTCCCCATGTTTGCGTGGGTTTTCTCCGGGTGCTCCGTTTTCCTGCCACATTCCAAAAACATGCATGGTGGGCTGATTGAACACTCTGAATTGTCCCAAGGTGTGCGTGTGAGTGCGGATGGTTGTTCGTTCCTGTGTGCCCCGCGATTGGCTAGCAACCGGGTTGGGCTCCAGCAGCCCCCGCGATAAAGCGATAATGTGGCCAATTTTGAGTCTTTCGTGGAGCAGATGTATTTTCCAAAACATCCGAGACGAATTGACCCTACAATGAAGCAAACATATTCTACACGTAATGGACGGCGGTATGGAACAAAATCTCATTGCAGAAAAGGCCGACCCAAGTTCAAACTTAGGTAGCAATGTATCCTACTGGTCCATTCGTGGACGGGAATACAAAATATACCTTCGAAGTTGCGAGCGAGGAGGAGGAGTTGTAAAACATGGCGGCAAACACTTGTGGGTGAGAGGAAATGGGTCAGGACACAAGCACAGACAAACCGATTCTCTCGCCGTGTTACCATGGTAACACACCCTATCTTCCGACACTACAGTACCTGGTTTTCTCGCACACACACACACACACACACGCACACACACACACACACACACACACACACACACATACACACTCTTCGGCAGCCACATGTTTTGCACCTGAACGCACCGCTGCAGCAGCTGCTGCTCCTTGAACGCACCTTATCATCCCACCTGATAAAGTTGTCGATGCTTGCTTGCTTGCTTGTGCGAGAACACACAAAGGTTTAATTGTGATGTGGATGCGCAAATTAACACAATGGCTCAGATTTGTAACACTTAGCTAAAATCTGAAGCCAATTTTGCTGACAGTTTCCCCAACGTACACGATTTCAAAAACAACAAGGCCAAATTGTAGTTGTGAATGGGATGTTTTTTGTGAAAAATTCAATGAAATGTAATTTTTGATTAACTATATTTCAGGTCTTGGAAGCAGCAGTACAGATAGTTGAGTGAAAAATGATGAGTAAAAGTCGAAGTATTGATTCAGCTACTGTACTTCTGTAATAGCAACAAATGCAGAGTTTGAAATGGGCTTAAGTGCAAAAGTAAAAATGAAGTTTTCCTGTCAATTATATCGATCATTGGTGTCAAACTCATTTCACATTGTGGGCCACATACGGCCTCGGTAGATGTCAAGTGGGCCGGACCATTAAAAATTATACCATACTCTGCTATAAATAACCAAAATAATATGTTTTTCCTTCGTTTTGATCTAAAGAAGCACAAGACCACTAGGAAAATGTTGAAATGTAATGAACATATCTTTTACAAAACATTTCATGAAAGACCTCAGATTTCCTTCGACAAATGTGCAATTTACTTTTATCATTCACATATATGCATTACAACTGATCCCACTGACTGTACAAAGGCACAAAACTTTAACAAGTAATTGGTATTGAAAAATATAGTAATGCACTTTTAAGATTAAACGAGATTTATAAAGAAAGGAATTTTTAAACCATTTTCACGAGCATATAACATCTAAATGTAATCCCTGCCTACACCTTACAAACTAAGGAGAGTGCTATAATATACAGTATGTAAAGAATAAAGTACAGTAAACATTCCCATCCCCGGAATTCTATGAAAAGGAATATCCTTCACCCGTAATAAAAACCTATGCATTAACATTTTGACTACGATACTGTGTTCACATGTCCTTGATAGCGTCTGCTGTGTTGGGTCGGTCTCAGTGACAGACTGAGGCTGCTGTTGTCTTTTCCTCTGATCAAAACAGTGTGTCCCACTCGCGGGTATTCCATGAATTGGACCTTATTAAAAATATTCATTCCGTGTCTTTTATGCATTTTATTCACTTTTAAATTTTCCTGTAGGCCTGATCAAACCTCCTTGCCGGCCGGTTCCGGCCCGCGGGCCGTATGTTCGACACCACTGATATAGATCATCCATCTCGATAACTGCATCCAGAAGTTTCCCGCTTTCAGTGTCTAAAAAAATGAAATCACTTCACGCTGTTAAGCGTTTGCTCGCTTTAGCTTGACTTTGATGCTATATGGTGACCTGCCAAGGTTAAAAAAAAGTAATGAGCCTATTTTGAAGTACAGATATATTTTCAAATGTAGAGAGAAAAGGCAAAAAAGAAATACATTTGCCCGTACACTCTAATTAGCAACAGTAACAGAGTACAGTCAAACCTCAGTTTTCGTACTTAATCCGTTCCAGAAGACTGTTCGGAAACCGAATTGTTCGGAAACCGAAACCATTTTTCCCATTGAAATCAATGTAAAATGTTTTAATCCGGTCCAAGTCAAGAAAACAACTTTTTTAAACCACTTATTTTTACAATTTCACACCATAAACTGTACAAATGTAATGGGAGATGACCAATTTTAACATTAACATAGTAACATAAAAATTGAAGGAACATC
Source organism: Hippocampus abdominalis (assembly GCA_018466805.1). Taxonomy (NCBI): domain Eukaryota; kingdom Metazoa; phylum Chordata; class Actinopteri; order Syngnathiformes; family Syngnathidae; genus Hippocampus; species Hippocampus abdominalis. Next base: position 3,479,614 of record CM031695.1, on the reverse strand, counting down.
TCTCTCTCTCTATCTGTCGTGGGGCGTGCGCCTCTCCCAGCTGTCAGCAGGCAGTAGGCGGGGCATTTCGGCATCCCGAACTCCTTCACCAACACAGACACACGCACACCTGACTCATATTTTGCGATTAAATTTTTCTTAAATTCTATAGTTTTGCGTCCTATTTTCCTCTTTTCTTCACCAGGTTCACCACTTCCACTTGCTTTCTTTGGTGCCATGATTAGGGGCTGATACACGATGCAAAAATAACAGTCCAATATTACGTAGTTCTCACCAAACACGTCTGCTTTTTAAAAAAAAAAAATCTTAATCGAACAATACAAACTCGTCTGCTCACAAGCTGTTTCTGTACGATTATTGCATAATAATGAGACACCGGACACCAGAGTGTTCATTATGTGCGGCTGCATTGAAAAATGCCGGCCGTGAAAATAAAGAAAGTCCCACCCCTCCCCCCGTGCTGCCAGGGCAAACCATTATGAAAAGAGGGGGATTTCACTCGCGCTAACAGAAGCGTCTCACCAAACACGTCTGCTTTTTTTTATTGAACAGTACAAAAACGTCTGCTCACAATGGTTGCTTCCTGTGTAGCGACGCGACACGAGGGAGCGCGGCGACAGGAGGGAGCGTCACTTCACTCCTCTTGGCTTTGCTACCTCCTCTCGGCTTCACTACCTCGCGAAGCCCTACAAGGTAGCGTTGCTACACGAGGTAGCGAAGCCGAGAGGAGTAAAGTGACACATTCAAGTGCGCTCAGTTAGTTCGAGAACCGAAATTTGTTCGGATTCCGAGGCATAAAAAACTCGAAATTTTAGTTCGAAAGACGAATTGTACGAGAACCGAGACGTCCGAAAACTGAGGTTTGACTGTACCTGTATTGGTGCCTTTGCTCCTTCCCACCACTTTTTGGGTTATTCATTAAGCCCAAAAAGTTGGTTCAAATTAATAACCAGCGCCTTTCAAGACAGGACACTTGGAACAAAAACAACAAAAACACAAACGGGTTCGTGGCTTGAGGATAGTTTGAGTTCTCCTGTAAAGCATGACAATTACAACAGGTCGACATCAATGAAGGTGGTGATACAAGGGAGTGTATGTGCATGTGATTGTCTGGTTGTGTGGGCGTGTCAGGCCGCAGCTGCTACGTCAAGGTCATCTCATGCAGATAGTCCTGGCTTATCAGTCTATGGCCGAGAAGGAGGGGGTGATGGTAGGGCACTAGCTTCCATGCGTACTTTCATCAGGGGAAGGTCGAGATAGCAGATGTTGTTTTTGGTGGTAGGCTGCCCATCAATTCCAGACAGCCTTGAAGTTCGTGGCTTGTGTCTCTTAAATGGCGTCGATCAGCCAAATGCACGATTTCTTTCAATATTTGAGCACGAATTCCAGTTTCACCAAGTTGTTGCCCATCTTGCAGCGCCGCTCCAAGGCCGCATCAGTTTGCAGTTGAGCACATTCTGAGTCTGAGTGTTGGACATCCGCACTTTGCCATCCTGAGACCGGCAGCCTCTTCCAATCGGTTGAATTTTCGATAAATCAGGAAACCGTTAACACCAAACAGCAGCATACCGGTTATCAGAAGGCCGATAATGTAGATGACTTCCACATCCTCAACGGACAGTGATGACAGGCACACCATTCTCCACCTCCTCCAGGGATCTAGGGTGCACCCAGCAGCAAAAGTCCCCGAGGGGCAAGTAGGGGGCCTGCTTTTCTCGTCAAGAAAATTTTGTCGATGGCATCGAGAGACCAGCCAACCAATTCCATGTTTGTTTTTAGGATGAAAATACTACGCAGGAGCAGGAGCAGAAAGCAAAAAGCGTCCGCCTTCGTCGAGAGCCAAGCAAGAAAACAAGCACATTTGTCACAATCGATATTCAATTATTCCTATTTGTTCGTATTTTTAGAGTTTATACAGTCTTTAAGAATGAAAACTCATACGGTTGAGACAACCCCCCCCGTAATTATTTGCCTTGACGATTATTCATTTGACTAAACTTTTGGGGTTAAATGAATCATCCAAAAAAAAATGTCACGCTTGTATCTTTTTCTGTGTCGTAAAAAAGGACTGCAAACTGTCCTTTATGACGGTTGCATCGTGTGACCTTATGGAATATTTACTGTACAAATATTTGCTGTCAGGGGGAGGATCCAAAGTGACGCTACCGTTCAAGTTTACGAGGGACGACAGAATGGCTTCAATTTAAAATGTAAATGCATGAAAGGGGCTCCACAGTTGAATGCATGTCGGCATCACTGGAGTGGGGAAAGCGCTGGAGGCGAGTGAGCAAATCCTGTTAGAAAATGTCAATTGAAAAGGTCTTGAGATATTAAAATATGTCGTTTTTAATTAAAGCTTTATTAATAGATTTTTCAAAAGTTTTTCTTCTATTTTTTTTTTCATGAATTACCCTCGCGAAAGGCCCGAGGCATTTTGATTACAACAGTTATCTTGCTCGATACCGACTGCACACAAGCCTCCCTCCTTCCGCCATTTCAGATTAAAAGTCAGACTTCCTGAATGCTCTTCATTAATTCTCGGTGCGAGCGATTTAAATGTGCGAATCAGTCTCCACCTGTCTTGTTTATTTTCAAACGTACGCCGCCCCGGCCTCTGCTTCTCTTCATCAACATCGTCATCGGTAGCAATCGGACAAAAACAAGTTTGCCTTTGAAGGACCCCTGGAAATCGCCTAAATTAGTCTACAATGGCAGACTTGGCTTGTTTTTTTTTCTGAGATGGATTTTTGAGCTTTTTTTGTGGGACTTCTCATGATAGACAAAAAGGTGAACATCAAATGTCATCTTATTATTATTTGCCGACTGAATTTTGCCCACATGTAATGACGAAAACTCAAAATTTGCATTATTTAAGGTGGCCAATCAGTCTAGTTCAGGGGTCGGCAACCCAAAATGTTGAAAGAGTCATATATACAAAAAAAACAAAAAACAAATATGTCTGGAGCCGCAAAAAAATAAAACTCGATAAAACTTACAATGAAGAAAACACATGTATGTAGGAGGCTGTATGTATGTAGGAGACTGGAGTGTCTCAGAATTGTTTATGTTATTCATTCATTTGTTGTGTGTTCACAAACGCCCCCATAGAATTTATTTTGTAATTTCCTCACTTGATTTTTTGTTTCTGGTGCATTTTTTCACTTTTCTTAGTGTCAGTGAAGTGATCAGGGATTTCCGTTTTTCTGAGGCTATCTTTGAACACCCCTTGAGTTGAACGAGAAGAGAGAAGGCACGCAGTCGGACGCAGATGTGTCTGTGTTTGTCGAGACTGTGAAAAGCTTAAAGTGTACGTTTTAAAAAACCAACACCACAGCTCTCCTTTTTCAGAGCTGCAACATGTATCTATATCTATTTGAGCTATATTAGCCTACTATCAAAATCCTTTTCCATTTTCAATTTTTTTTAATAAATATCCAGGGAGCCACTAGATGTCGCTAAAGAGCCACATGCGGCTCTGGAGCCGCTTGTTGCCGACCCCTGGTCTAGTTGATGTGGTCGGTCTAAATTCCGTTTGTCACCGAGGGACACCCACAAATTACCAAAGATGTCTGCTTCAAATCAAAATGGCAGACTTCCTGTGTCTTTTCGGGCCCAGCTTTTTGATGCCTTTTTCTGGGTCTCAAATTTCATGGTGCTATGTGAAGCCCCTTTAGGGGGCTGAATTTTCCAAAGTCCACTTTATGGAGTTATTAGATTCATGTTTTATTGCACTATGATGGTCTGGCAACCAGTTCAGGGTGTCCCCCGTCTACTGCCCGAAGACAGCTGGGATAGGCTCCAACACGCCTTGTGAGGAAAAGCGGATCGGAAAATGGATGGATGGACGTTTTATTGCAAGTCACCAAACCTTTCCGCCACACCCCGCCCACATGAAATGATGAAAATGAAAAAGTCTCACTATTTTGGTTGGCCAGTCTGTACAGTGGATGTTGTCCTAATTTGGTAACAATTGAACTAAATCTGTGGGACTCATCCATTTTTGAAGGGCACCTGCAAATTACGAAAATGAATGTAAAGTGTCCACTTTCAATCAAAATTGCAGACTTCCTGTGTCGTTTTGGGCATGGCTTCATGAGAGTTTTTTGTGGGTCTGCTCATGCTCGACATGCATACCAAATTTCAGTTTGCTCAATTAAACCAACTTTGAGGGCTGAATTTCCAAAAACTCACAAAGGCTCCGTCAAGGTAAGTGCATCCTTGTGACTTCATTACCACAGTTTTGAGAAAAGTCCCCAAAGACATGCTTGTAAAAACAGTGCATGTGACGATCAACAAAATGGAGTTCATTCTTCTTGCTAAGGGGCAATAAAGTCAGACAAAGATTAACAGGATGCATTTTTTTTCTTTGGCCGTTTCAGTCTTGTTGGCCTTTGATCAAAAATAAATTGATGATTTAATGGCACTCCTCCTAGCAAAAATACACATTCTTTTGAAGTTTTAATAAGTTTATTTCATACTGTATATAACGCTTGACATGGAAGAGCTTATGTAAGATTATATTTGCTTTAAACTAACGTAATTTGAAGGACAATATTTTGTTCAGCTGGACATTAAAGCGTTGAGCAAATTGGAATTTGGTTGCTAACCAAAACCAAAACATTTCCGCAAGCATTTTAATGTCTCTCCCTATGACTTAATTCGTCCGTTTGAACAAATTACCACCTCCTTCAATTAGGCGCTTGTGCCGGTATTGTTCATAGGGACGTGTGAGAGGTTACTTCTGAGTCTGGTTTCACCCTGTTGCTAACTAAAATAGTAGCACCTGCCGAGGCATGTAAACAGCCTTTTAGATTCATTAAGTCAAACACTTTCATGCCTCCCTCAAATTGACACCTGCGACATTATTGTTTCGACGGACATTAAAGAGTATACATTTCAAGCCTGTTGCTAACCCAAACCACAGCTCCTTTCAGGTCACAAACAGCCTGTCAAATGAATTTCATAGCCCACATGGAAAATGTCTCCCTCAAATAGACACTTCACAACAACCACAAGACTGTTGTTCAGATATTTCTCCAGAAGTGCATTTGAGCTTTGTTGCTAACCAAAACAGGAGCACCAATGGAATCCCCAATGACAGTCTCTCATTACATTTCAAGGGAAATTGTATTTATTTTATTTTCTGCTGTACTGGAATAAAGTGTAATTGCACATCCACCACAGTTGGTGGCTGTGGTGATCTCATTGTGTGTATCAGGAATATACTGTAAACCAGTGATTCCCATCTAGTGTGCCAAGGCACATTCATGTGCCGTGAGATCTGACGGTTTGCCACGGGACATAATCACAATTCACTGAATTGGTGAGAAAATGATTCAAATAATGCATATTTGTCCCTCTATGAATGCCAGCAACGAATAGTGGCAGAAATAGATTGCCATATGTTTCATCTTTTGTGTCACAATTTAGTTTGACGGTGTGCCGTGTGAATTTTCGAACTTAAAAAATGTGCCTTGGCTCAAAAAAGGCTGCTGTAAACAATGATAAGAAAGTTATTCAGCAGAATGATATCTTTGTTTTTGTTTGCTTGAATGTTAATAACGATATGATGTGATGCAGATGTGTGCTGATAGAAAAAAAACATTCAATTGACACTCTTTATAGTTGTGGGGGTGCAAAATGTCCTTTTTCCGGGGGGGGGGGGGTCATAGAGAAGCACTGCACTAGACACACATTGCAATATATTTCTTGGCAGTCGCCTCCCCCATCTGCAGGTGAGTCAAGAAACGACAGGTCATGAAGTTTTCGCCCCCCTCCCCCACCCAAAAAAAGGCACACGTAAACTTTGCAGGAGTACAAAAGTCAAGAGGAAATCTCTGATTTTAGAAAGGGTCGGGGGGTTCTTTGCAGGAAACGACCCCATCCCCCCCTCCCACCACCACCACCACCACCCCGCCTCTTCCAACTCCGCGCACTTCTCCACATCTGCACCCTCCCCCCTCGCTCTCTTCCTCCTCCTTCTCCTCCTCTCCCCCGCTCTTCCTCGCGCGAACAGCCCGGCCAAGTTGCAGAGTGCCGCTCAGCCTCGACCGCGCGGCTGCCGCTTGACGCCGGGGGTCCCTGCAGAGGAGCGCCCGCCCGCCCGCCAGCCTCCATGTGCTTGTCCGCTGCGTACTGAGATCGCGCCGGTTCCCCCCCCTCCCCTTACCCCTTAACCCCCTTCCACCAAACCGAAGCACCGAACCGACCATGTCCAACCCCAACCAAGACCCCTTCTACTCGTCCCCCTTCGGACCCTTCTACCGGAGACACTCGCCCTACATGGTGCAGCCCGAGTACCGGATCTATGAGATGAACAAGCGGCTCCAGACGCGCACCGAGGTGAGTGAGCCGGCGTGCCCGGCCAGAGAGCTGTTTGCGCGGCTCGGTGTTGCAGGGGAGACCGGTGGCCTGTGGAGGTCCGGAGATGGAGGAGTCAAAGCGCGATGTTCAAGTGTGACGCGGGGGTGCTTCGTGCTGCGTTCACGTACCCAATTAGTTGACTTAATGAGTTGGCTTCACCTGAATTTCTCCGTTGCGTAGATGTAATAAGGCGTAGCTGTGACTAGTTCGCCTCATTTTTGAAGTTTGCCATAAGAATTCAGCGGCGGAATTTTGATATATTCTCATATTTTCGGGGGGGGAAACTCCCACTTTCATGGGTTTGGGAGAGCGGATGCGTCCATGTAACCAATTAGATGACGGCGCACCTGGATTAGGTGAAAAACACTTGCATTTCATTTAAGATTTGATATGTATGGGCTCTCCATCTAAATGACATACAGTACAGATACTACTTTTCCCATTTAGGAAGTTGTCTAAAAGAATTCAGCTTTTTAAAAAGTGTGCATTTAGTGTTTTCTGTCTTTGGTATTTGAAGGCACCAATCCTGAGTTTGTAGTTTCATGCAGGGGAATCTGATGCTCGATTAGATTCAAGATTCACCTGAAGTAGTTGAAAAACCACTTTAAAGGAATGTTATTCTTATTTATTTATTTATTTTTGTTTAGTTTGGACTCTGTACCAAAACAGCACATTTTCTCTCGCAAACAGCAGCTTTTAAAAAAGTGTGTAAAGAATTCCCAAGTTAGCAGTTGACTTCAGAGACCATGCTGCATTTTCACATTTACAGGCAGTAATCTTGAGTTTCTAGTTTGATAGGGGGAGAAATTCTGCGTTCCCACCCCCGGTTTGATTCTAGATGCACTTGAATTGGGTGAAAAGACATTTTCATGAATATTTGTTTCGTATGGACACACACTCAGTTCTGCACACGTATGCAGTAATAGTAGTTTTTCACATTAAGGCTCATGAAAGAGTTAAGCTTTTGAAAAACTGTAAATGACTGGTTGTGTTTCCAAAGTGAAAGGCAGCAATCTGTGGGTGAAATGATGCGTTCAAGTGCCCAGATGTCTCCAAATTCGGTTCTCGCAATCAGTTTGGACACTCAGCCCAGATTTATTACTATTTTGACTTCTACTTTTTTTCCCCCTGTGTAACATCTTTACTCTTCTGTTTTAAGACAAAAAAAAACCTTGTTTCTAGTTTCATCGGTCCAAATGATGCCTTCATGAGTTAGTCACAAAGTCGCACATGGATGACAGTAACAAGTCACTTTTTTTGGGATGGAGACTGGTTTTGGCTTGTGCTCTGATGCCATTCTAGGTGCATAGTAGTGTTCTGTTTCTTCATTTATGAAGCTTTCTATAAGATGCCTCCTTTTCATTGTGGAAGTGACTGTTTTATTTCTTTCTTTATTTATTTCACTGCATCCTCTGATTTTAGGGCAGAAATGCTGAGTTCAAAGTGTTCCAAATTACATTCAAGCTTAACTGCATACTAATTTCTCCCTATTATGAAGTTGCGAGAATATGTTGTTTTTTTAAAACTGTGTAAATGGTTATTTTCTTCTATTAGTGTGTAATTGACTCTGGCAATCAGGCTGTAATTTCACATTTTAAGGAAGAAATTCCACCTTTATTGTTTTATGGGAAGGAGGGGGGGGGGGGGTGGACGTAGCCAATTCGAGGATGACACCGCACACCTGAGTTAGGTGAAAGTTTGCTTTTAAAGCATCTTAATGAAGATTTCGGACTGACATTCTGAAAGTCCCCTTTTGTAGTTTTTTTGTAGTGTACAATAATTTATTAACTTTTGCTGCAGTAATTTTCCCTCACTATGTTGTTTATTGCAAGAATTCTGATGTAAGTTCATATTTGAAGGCAGAGTTGTGTGTAGCAATATCGAGTTTTAGCTAACGTTGAATGCAACGTTGTAACTCCATGATGAGGGCCCAGTTCGCTTAATTCAAAACGAATCTTGTTTCATTTCAAGATTTTCAGGCAGTGAAAAATAAACATTCCAAAATAATTACTGGTAATGTATTTCAAATAGCATGTAGCAAATGTATTAACTGGATTCTTTATTTTGTTATAATTATGCATAGTTTGAATATTTAATTCAGTGATGCTTTTGTGTACCACTAGAGGGAGCCCAGGCACCACTTGTGGGACTTTGAGAATCATGTTTCAAGCTGTAGTTTTGTGCTAGAATCCTAAAATGCGTATGATGCGTTCAAGTACCGAATGAGTCGTCTTGCATCTGAATTACTAAGACTCCATTCAAGTATGAAAGAATATATTTTTTAGCACAATGTGCAATTAAAAGACACATTCTCCACATGCAGTGTATTCATTTGCATGCATTTACATACAAAACTGCATGTTTCATGTATATTGGGCCTCTTTGAAACCAAATGCCAGCCTTCACGCAGGACAACACTTTTCATGCGCCCTTCAGTCATTACCGGTGGTGCCTTCAGTGTAGCTTATCGATACAATTTGGCTGCTATTTGTTTTTACGGATCCAATGAAGAATGAATGCATATTAATGTGTAGTTAAAGTTAGTGTATGGTTGCTGCCCAAAGAAAAACAATGAAAACATTTGACTTATGTGGCTTAATTTGGGATTATTTTCAATATTAAAGTTGTAATCAGAGGATATTTGTGTGGATTTTTTTTTTTTGGTAAACTCAATTTTAAAGCCAAGCAAGCAGCAGCTTGCAGATGGCGACTTTTTTTTTTCTCTTTTCCCTTAAGAGGAACTTAAAGCCGAGCGAGGCGGTGCGTTGTAGCCGCGTGATGCATTATTCATACATATCGCTGAGCGCTCTGTCCGAGCCTCCCGCCAACCACCCTCCCCCGCCCCACTAGACCCCCCCCCTCCCCGCCAACCTAGCATACGCCATAAAACACGCTTTTGTGGGTGGACAAATCTCATGAGATGTGTGTAAAATTCCACCTTTCCAAAGATAATAATGCTGATTTTAAAAATTTTGATTTACACCTGTCATAAAGGCTTCATTGATGGCTGAAAAATAAATATCTCCCCAAATAAAGGCTTTGAAGAAAAACGACCTCAGTTCATAGACGTTACCAGTGTTTTTCCTGGCTTAAATTGAGGTGTTACATTTGGATATGTAGCGCCCCCTTATGGCTCAATTGAACACTGTGGCGTATTTACATGCATTTTATTCCCTTTTCACGCCTTCATTTTGGACAAAATTAAAATACAGGAACCTTGTTCGCGATTAGAAGTATGCAGCAACACATGTGGACGGGTGATGTTACAATAGTGACAGGCATGCATCGTTATCCGCTGTGCAGTTACGGGGTCACCGACAGTGGTTGTGAAAATGCTTGTCAGGTTCAAAATGAACCAAATAATGTTTAGGATCCCAGAATGCAGACACAGACAAAATGCGAGAACAAAAATGTTTATTATCAAAAACGCAAAACCGACAAAGTCGTAAACAGAAAACGCTGGTCACAAGGGTCCAGGAAAAGACGAGGAATCAACAAAAGGCGCTTGCAAAACTCAAGGTAATAGAACACAGAGAAAACAAACGACAAATGACAAGATCAAACGACTAAACCATGTCTATACTTACAAAACGTGGAACAAGGGTAGCAAGAACCACAATAATGAGCTTGAGTGGTCTAGAAAAACACACTTGAGCACGAGCAGCAACAAGCTCAATAACCCGACAAGCAGCAGCAGCAGCTGCTAGCTTGTCGGTCCTTAAATCCAGGGCTAGCGGTTATCGGCAGCAGGTGTGCACACTGAAGGGAAGGCCCTCATCTGCCACCTGCTGGAGACACACAAGAACAGGATCATGACAATCCTCTTTATATCCGTCCGCGTGACTGCATCGTACTGTCGTCCGGTGGCCACACACCAGAAAAAACTGCAATCAATTAATTATGCTGCACAAACTGTTATGAGTCCTTCCCTTCTATTTCAATTTGCTATTATTGTATGTTTTGAAGAGGGACAAGAGGCTGGGGTGCTAGAACTGATTGTCACTTTCATTCATTTTAATGGGGAAATATGATTTCAAGTCACGTGGTCCTGGAATTTATTTTAACTTGTATCACAGGGAATCACTGCGGAACAGAAATGCGTGTGTGCACGGAGCAAAGTTAATCAAGTTGAACTTGGCTCAATGTGGTTGCGATAAAGTGTGAGTTGAAGCCTGGCTTGAGGCATTTCACTGACACGTTTCGCAGCCAGAGGCAGAACACTTAAGCCTCCTCACTTTCATTTGACTGCAGAGCTCTTCCTAAAAAGTGCAAATGTTTTGTTCAAACAACCATTAGTTTTCTTTATTTCTTCATTCATTCATTGCTTTTGGTAACCAACCGACCAAATTGTTTTAATGTGATTCCTTCCTCAAATGACGGTGATTTTAATGTCACTTTTCTGTCGATACGATATTTTTCGGAGAATTGAGACGCGCTCGGTTAGATCCACAAATGTGTCGGCCAGATTTCCTGCAGAAAGAAAATGGCGTCATTGAAAATGAATAAATCAAAGTGTGTGACATCATATCGCATGACAATTGGTCGTTTTTAAACTAGCATATTTTCCAACATATAGCTCTGTTTTTTCGAATAGGCTTTCCTCAAATAGTGGCCATCCATCTAGTGTCCCACCCAGTGTGTCATCCACTTGCTGTCATGTTGCGAGGTGGTGGACCCCAAAAAGCAGGCACGAGAGACGAGCAGGTAGTACTTGATGAATTGTATTAAAACAGAGAAAACTAAATCCTAAACAAACAAAGTCCAAAGTATCAAACAAAACACATGACTGAAGATAAAACATGACAATGACCAAAACCTGACTGAAACAAAAATGACAGTAGCATACGAACAGCCACAAACAATGACCCGACAATGAGTAGTCGGCCGGGAGTCATTTTATAGCCACTAATTACCTAACGACCAACAGGTGTGCAGCTGCAGGGAAAATCCCCACAGTGCCACCTGTTGGTCACAAACCGAAACATGACACTTGCGACCAAGAAACGTCTCCCTAAAATAACACCTCCCTAAGTGTTCTAAGTGTCACTAACCCACTGGGAGCAAAAGTGGGCTAACTTGGTTTTTGCCCCTTTTGTAAGATACTGATTTGATTTTTTATGGCTGGCATTAGAAGTCTGTAATGCAATACTGGTCCAAGTCCAAACCTGTGTCAAATCCATCCAATCTGTTTTAAGGTGATAACTTTGTTTTACTCTGCTGTGTGTGGCCAGTCCGGCAAGACAAATACGAATCTTTACAAAAATCCATTAAAAACAAACAACACTCACTTATACTAACATGCAGATACACTGGCATTCAAGTTTAAAAGAAAATGCAGAGTGCAATAATGGACTGCCGCCTCAGTGTCAAATTTGGGACTAAATATTGACTTCCGTCAAAATGGAGTGGGCCCACTCTAGTTCTCAGTGGCTCAATTAATTCACTTAATTAATGTTAACGTTCCAACATTGACATAAGTGTTATCTGCTTGACCTCTGTTGCTAACTAAAATAGGGCACATACACGGCCTGTCAATTGAAGTGAAGCGCAGTGTCTCAACAAGTTTGCGTAGCATTATTTGCTCCGTAATGATGTGTGGGCCACATATTTATTTTCTCTCTTCTTGTCATTATTTTGTTTTGCAGTTTTAGTTTTTCCTCATTGTTTATGTTCAGAAAAATAATAGTGTGTTTTGTAAATAACTTCCCTTTGACGGAATTTGAATTGATTTAATTTATTTTATTTTAAAGAAAGTTACTCTTGTTTTTCATTTAATTGTTGATTTAAAAAAAATCAAAAAATCCTTTTTTATTTCCTGGATATTTTTACATTAATAAAATTAATATTGCTTAGTTATAATATAAATGATTTTTTCCCCTCTCTTTATATAAATGCATCACAAAATATGATATCCGTGCCAACCTGCTCAAAAACAACACAAAAAAATCAAATCATTTATAAAATCTTAATTTTCCCTCCCAGGCGTCTACTAATTTATAAAGTAAAATTCTTCTTATCTGTTGTATTTCATTGAATTGTTGATTGAAAGCAATAAAATAATATTTTGCTTCATAATATTTCTTTCACTTTTATCAATTCAATTTTTTAAATTTAAATGATGACCTTTTTATTTTTAGAAAATATTTTAATTCATGGTATTTTATTTCAATCAGTTCAGGGTGTTCGAAGACAGCTGATATGGGCTCCAGCATGCCCACGACCCTGGTGAGGATAAGCGGATGAGAAAATGGATGGATATTTTATTTCATTTTAAATGTCCTTTTAAATAAAACAAAAATAAATTAATGCATCCATCCGTAATCCGAACCGCTTATCCTCATGAAGGTTGCGGGTGTGCTGCAACCTATCCCAGTTGTCTTTGTAGGCGGGGGACACCCTGAACTAGTTGCCAGCCAGTCGCAGGGCACACAGAGACAAACAACCAATTTAGAGCAGGGAAGTGAAACCCATTTTTGTCGCGGGCCATATTGTAGTCATTGCTTTACTTGGGTGGCCGTGATGACTGCAAATTTTGTGAAACCATAGAAATGTTTCATCGCCTCCATATAATACATTCACAGTGCACAAAGAATTGATGGATCACTAGTTTCTAAATCAGAAGTAAAGAATCATGGCTTGTTTGAACATTGTTCACGTTATTGTAATCAGGGGTTCTTTATGTTATTAAGGATTGCATATGACAATTGAAACTTTGGTTCAGACTTCAGAAAGCATCGTGGAAGTTGACATGCTTGATTTGTTTTGGCGGGACACATAAAATAATAAGGCGGGCCAGATCTGGCCCCCGGGCCTTGGCTCTCACACTGTTGACTTAGAGTGTTCCATTAGCCTGCCATGCATGTTTTCAGAATGTGTGAGGAAACCGGAGTACCCAGAGAAAACCCACGGGGAGAACATGCAAACGCCACACAGTAAGGCTCGGGCCTGGAATCAAACGCTGCACTTCTGCACTGTGAGGTTGATGTGCAAACCAGTCGACCACCATGCCGAAAATGAAATTAATACTCTATTTAATTGAATTGTCAATTAAAAAAAACAACATAAAATGTTTGAATAAATGTGTGAATAAACATAGTATAGATTTTTGAAAATACTTGAGGTGCCACTTAAAAAACGGCTTGAACCGGAAACTTTTTTATTTTATTTAAAAAGATAAAAGTTCCTCAAATCAAACAGAACAGAATTGAATTGTTCCTCTTTGAAATATTTAAAAAACGTACCGAATCGTCTTTTATTGGAGAGCTATACATTACAAGGAAATGACACATTTCCAGTACCTGTACTGACAACTTCTGTGCGTAAAATGACAAGAAAAAAGTCATTGCATTACACTCTCTCGAACTGAGCCATACCATATCAAATTGAATTCTAATCTCACTGAGTCGAATCCTTCCTCTTTCAAATCGAACCGTCCATGAATTGTTTCGCACCTAACATTTTGAAAACTTTTTTAATGATTAACCCAAAAAGTTGGTTTTGCTCTTTTTTTCACCCAACGTAAGGCCCCTTTTCCTTTCCGGCAGACCTCTGAAACAAAACAAGTCACTTTTTAAACTCTTCCGTCCTCTTTGGAGCATCTCCTACTGTCGAGGGTGACCGACCTTAGCGCAATGGCACCTTGTATGAAAGTCAACTCAAGTCACATCACCCCCTCTCCCCGACTGCCGTGCCCCCCTTCCCCGATAGAAACCCCCTCATTTGTCTTATTCATGAGCCAGCGTTTGAACGCGCTCGGCTGCCGCTCACACTCAAGGACTTGACATTTGGAGGAGACTCACTTTCGCTCCCTAGAGGACGGCGTCCTCTGACAAAGTATCGCTGGCGTCACTGCTGCGTGTGGTTCGTTCTACGTTTTGCCGAAAGGCTTCCATCAACCCCTCCCAAACCAACATTCGGAACGCTCATTTTGTTGACAGAGCATATACCCCAAAAGGCATTTTTCATTCTGACCTTGTGGAGATGAGTTTTAGGACAAGTCAAACTTTGCTGCCTTGCTCCGCCTGAATGCTTACAACTAAAAGGTTTTGCAGTTGAGGGTTGGCCATCGATCTAGTGTTGAAAATTCATCCTTGATTTTGAAATCTACAAATTGACCGACCAATAGCCGCTTCAAACAAAAACGGCAGACTTCCTGTGTCCTTTTGGGTCCATCACATTTCATATTGCTCAGTGAAATTAGCTTGCTGGGCTGCATTCTTTAAAATCGTGGTGTTGTTCGAGTTTCCAAATTAACCCCCATGCAGTAATTATCCCAAAATTGGACATTTCGGACACTTTGGACAATTTTGGACTGTTGGACAAATGGACACCACAGACAAAACAGTGAAAAATAACTCCACGAAGCTGAAAATGTGCATAGGATGAATATCCATGTCTTGGCCAATTCCCACTGAACATTTTGAGGGGTTGAAAGTGAAAAAAAATTAAAAGTGAAAAAGTTGTTGCACATTGGAAGAGGGACATTTTTGGGACGTAATACCCTTCATGCACCCGCTTAAAAATACTGCATGAGGGTTAAATACAATACTATAATGGCTACTTCCAACCAAAATGGCCGACTTCCTGTGTCTTTTCACCATAACTTCTTGAGTCTGTTTTTGTGGGTCCCCTCATGATAGATGTGATTCTCAAATTTTACTCGGTAAAATTGGCTTTTTTTCAAACAGCCCCCCCCCCCCTCCTCCCCCAAGCAAATAAACAAAAGGACAGTTTAAACAACGAACTTCTTCATTGTCGGTTCAGGAGTGGGACACATTCAGTCGTGTTAAGCGGTGATTGGAAAAGCTCACGTGGAAAATGAAACGGACCAAAAAGCCAAAGTGTCGCGCTGCTGTCGGGATTGACCTTCCAGCACCGACGACTTAAGCGCTTGCAGCCCAGTGATGACTGCGGCCGTGTTTTCATCGCCGCCTTATTACCGCCTCGGTCCGTACTTATTACCTGGCGGCCGGACTGCAGCACGCCGCCTCCACTGCCGCCATCCCATTACTGTCGTTTTTCGACCGCCACGACCCCACAACGACCTGCGAAAATCTTAAACGGGGCTTTGATGCGACGCCGTTGTTTCTCTCTCTGCGGTGATTTACGGGGCGAATTTGACACTTAAGCGTATGCAAATGAGTTGATGGATTAGCATTCAGAGGAGGAGCTTGCTGCGACCTCCGCCGCGCTAAGGCCATTAGCATAGAGGGCATTAATATGCAGCACAGGCACAATAACGCTGTAAGTCATGCAGGAAGACAAAAGCCTTCGGGGTTTGTTGTTGTGTTATTTTTTTACAGGAGGGGCCGCTGTTTTGACACCTCGTTCTGTCTGGAATACAATCGACGAATCCATTATTTAGGAGAGCAACTCTACATGAATTATAATAGCTATGGATCCAGATGTGAAAGAAGCTGTGCATTCATGAATGGAAAATCTTCTTTATAGTGAATGTGAACAGCAGCAAGAATAGTCAGCAGGATAACATGTAGCAAAAAAAAAAAAGGTTTTGGTTTTGATTTAAAAAGATTCAAAATGCATCAAATCGAACGGAAATGAATATCCAATCGTCTGTTATTGCGAAATATAGCTTTGGAGGAAAGGCCATATTTACAGTACCGACAACTTCATTCACATGTAAAATGCAATGCAAAATTTGATTGGAATTCCATACAGATCTGTAAGTGTGATCAAAAGCAGCCAATGGTGCTAATGCTAACACACTTGCCCACACTGGGCACTGCCTGCCTCTACTTTATTGGATCCTCCCCATCCTGCTCTCATGTTGCCGTCCTTATTTTTCGGCATTCAAATGAGCCACCTGTCTCGTCATCCGGCACTTCCACGGAGCGTTCATTACGACCCATTCCCTTGTTCCTGTCACTGCTCGAAGTAGATGTGCCCCCCTTTGCCCTCCGACACGCGTCACATTGACACCAATAGGGCTTACAATGTGGGGTCAAGTTGAACGGGAAGGATTAAGGTGGCCTGTCGGGAGAGCCAAAAATGTCTCCCCTGAGATCATCTGCAACAAGGAGGAAATAAACGATTCCCTCAAAATGACACCTCCCCATTCCCATCAGGAAAAACCAGACAGTAACTCTAATTACGTCAGGTCTTTGTCCCGGACTTTAAAGATTAAATGTAGAGTCTGTCGCAAACCAAAACACAAACTTGGTACAGATATTTACATTTCAAACATCAGCAAAAGCAGTGGAACAATAACTTCAAGATCTTTGTATAATTATTTCATTCTTTTTATCATGATACTGCTTAGGATAGCCTTGATAACATAAACAAGTCTAAAAATTACATTTGGAATGTTTTCAAACAGTTGATGTATCCCTTGACTCTTGGCCATCTCAGCAAAATAATTGCAGATGACTCCGAACGCACTTTTTCTTTCCCCTTCTTTCCTAAACGGTACTTCAAAAATGTGGGATAATATCATTTTTCCCAGCAAGGTATGTTTTTGGTATCGTTGTACAGTGCAACATAATTCTCAGATAGCGTCAGTCAAAAGTGACCATGTGAGGTGACGTTCACATAATAGATGCGCCTTATTTCTCTGTGCACCGTTGCGTCCCTCCGATAACATGCTCCTGGTGAAAATGAATGTCCTTTGGATGTATTTTACACATTTTGACCCAGAACTCCCTCTGCCTGGTGAGGTTGAAAAAAAAAATAAATAAAAAATATATACAGACGCTCCCCAAATTACGAACGAGATACGTTCCGAACGATCGTTCGTAAGGTGAATTCGTTCGTAAGTTGCTTCAGTGCTATATTTTGTATGGAATGTATGTTTAAGGCTTATATAAGTATGTTTAAGGTAAATAAAAAAGTATAATAAAATGAAGTTTAATTTACTTTTGGAAGATGGACTCGAAGGCTTAAGGAGATGATGGAGGGGGAGGTGGAGGAAGAGGAGGATTTCGTCGTCGCTGGAATGGGCTTCAAGAGTTACTTCCTCCTCCGTAACATCAATGAAGGAAGAAGTTGAGGGTCCAGGAGAAGAAGATGAGGGTTGACGAGTATCTTCTTTGGAGGGTGTAGTAGAAACTGGCCGAAAGAAGCGCTCTAACGACGATTGCACAGTTTTCTTCTTTTTCTCATCATAAATGATGCGGTAGCACTGTATGGCATCATTGATTTGATTTGCAACCTTTGTGCAACGTTCAATATTTGGGTCTTGCTGCTCGAAGAGTGCGATGGCTTTATCTAAGAGCGATAGCCCCTCGGCCAAGAGTTTCGTCTCGAATTTCTTCATGGGGACAGGCGTTTCGTCCTCCTCCTCCTCCTCTCACAGCGCCTCACGTCGGTATTAGCGGCGGAAAGAAGCACTACTCGGAAAAAGGCGCGCAATACAAAATCTAACTTACATTTACATTTACATCTGTCCGAACATTTTTCGACATACCTGCAAAAATGTTCGTATGTACCGTTGTTCGTAACTCGAATGTTCGTAAGTAGGGGAGCGTCTGTGTGTATATATATATATATATATATATATATATATATATATATATATATATATATATCCATCCATCCATTTTCCGAACCGCTTCATCCTCACTAGGGTCGCGGGGGGTGCTGGAGCCTATCCCAGCAGTCTTCGGGCAGTAGGCGGGGGACACCCTGAATTGGTTGCCAGCCAATCGCAGGGCACACAGAGACGAACAACCATCCACGCTCACACTCATACCTAGGGACAATTTAGAGTGCCCAACGAGCGTGCCATGCATGTTTTTTTGGAATGTGGGAGGAAACCGGAGCACCCGGAGAAAACCCACGCAAGCCCGGGGAGAACATGCAAACTCCACACAGGGAGGCCGGAGCTGGGATCGAACCCGGTACCTTTGCACTGTGAAGCCGACGTGCTAACCACTGGGCTACCGATATGCTCCGGTTTCCTCCCACGTTCCAAAAACATGCATGGCAGGCTGATTGAGCACTCTAAATTGTCCCTAGGTATGAGTGTGAGTGTGGATGGTTGTTCGTCTCTGTGTGCCCTGCGATTGGCTGGCAACCAATTCAGGGTGTCCCCCGCCTACTGCGCGAAGATGGCTGGGAAAGGCCCCAGCTCACCCCGTGAGACCATTGTGAGGATAAAGCAGATCGGAAAATGGATGGATGGATATATATATATATATATATCGTCGCTGTGTTCCCTGTGAGTGGCTGGCAACCGGTTCAGGGTGTCCCCTGCCTACTGCCCGAAGAGGGCGTGTGTGTGTGTGTATATATATATATATATATATACCACTCACAGGGAACACAGCGACGAACAACCATCCATGCTCACACTCACAACTCGGGACAATTTGGAGTGTTCAATCTGCATGTTCAGTGCATGTTTTTTTGGAATGTGGGAGGAAACCGGAGTACCTGGAGAAAGCCCACGCATCTCAGTGGTTCTTAACCTTTTTAGAGGTACCGAACCCAACCAGTTCATATGCACATTCCCCGAACCCTTCATGAGTGAAAAATATATTTATTTATTTCTCACTCATTTCCCAAATTCAGGATATTTAAAAAAACCAAAACGCATTTATTAAAAACAGAAAAACAGTAAATAACATTTCAAAAACGTTCTTTTAATTTTACGTCATACTATCACAACAGTCACATGTTAACTACTGAGCGAACTAAATTTCCTGCAGCACTGATTGGACAAGCAGTGTAATGTGATCATCTGCAGCCAGTGATGGCCAAGCGGGCGTGTCATAACCAATTGACATTTTGAGTCGTGTATGTCTTAACCTCAATGGCAGAGGCTCCGTCGAACCCCTGAGACCGACTCACCGAACCCCTGGGGTTCGATCGAACCCAGGTTAAGAACCACTGCTCTATGATATTAAATAAGAGTAGTAACATAATTAGAGTGTAAATAATTAAACATTTTGTGCATCATCAGCATCAATTAATTGCACCTTCTTTTGGTGTCTTTGACTTGGCCAATGGGGGTGGCAGTATAATAGTGACAAAAACAAAGACAATTTACAACCGCTGTGAGTGACTCAGTCAGCTGTTGTAATGTAGGTGTTTTTCACAGAGGATAAAGAATATATACCTGAATATATAACCGTACCAGCCTGTCAAGGTACATTGGAGGAAAAAAAAAAGTGGGGCATATACGTTCCAATCGCAAATATAACCTATGGCAGCCCATAACCTAACCCTCCTCCCTTCCCTACTCGGAAAAGTAGCTGGAAGTCGCTGTGTGGTGGGATGATTTACATTCCCAACATGCTGGCCAGAACTAACTTCTCTAAGCTGATTAGCAGGGAAAAAGTGGATTGTATTCATCCTAGCCTGCTCACGCATTAAGCCAGCTGCTGGAGATTTACTTGAAACCTTCTACCCCAACCAAATCAACCCAATTCGTATGTTGTCATGTAAAGTATTCAACTAGATGATATTTCATCATTAAAAAAATAATAGGAGCTTCAGGTTAGTTAGCAGGCGGCTTGTGCTTTCTGCATGTTTCATCATTTTCCTGATATTCTCTGTGGAGATGAACTCAGTTGAACTCTATCACAAAAAAACAGGGGGCAGAATATGGCTGCTGACGACTGCTTATTTTTCCTCCATGCGTCTATTTATTTTGGAGCTCCCACTCCACTTAATGAGCATGAAACCCCCCAAAATATTTATTTTTTTACGTCCTCCGAAAAACAGAAACACATTTTAGCCAATCTAAAACGTTCCCTTCCAAAGTTGAATGTTTGCTTGCAACTTCATTTTGTGGTCATGTCAAACTTGCGCAGTTGCTAGTTGCTTGGCGGAATACATTTTTGGGCATGTCCAAATTCCGATTATTGCTAGGGCAGAAATTGTTTTGTGGAATCCTCAGTGATCAAGGCATTTTTTTTGCGCATTCGCTCATTGCTAGGCAAAATGCACTGGACACAATCACTTGTGTTCATGGCAAACTAACGTTGGTGACTTGTCGCTAGCCGAAACTTGTTGGGTGAAATCATCAGGGACCATACAAAACTTGTGCCTTCACTGGTTGCTAAGCAGATTTCGCTGGGCAAAATCACTCGTGTGCATAGCAAGCTAGGCGTGGTGGCTTGTTGTTGGCTGAAATCATGAGCGACCATGTCAAACGTCTGTGCATTCATTTGTTGCTAGGCGGAATTCCCAGGGCAAAATACCACATGTTCATGGCGAAGTAGTTTGCTGACTGTTGCTAGGCAGAATCTCTGGAGCAAAATACTTTGTGTTCATGTCAAATTAGTTCGGTGGATTATTCCCAGGTGCAATTAATCAAACAACATTGTTTGCGGTCATATCTAACTTTTTTTGCAAGGCAGAATTCATTTGGCAAAAGTCAGCATATCAAACGTTTGGGCGTCCACTTTTTGCTAGGTAGACTTTATTGGACAAAATTATCAGTTGTCATATCAAATTTTTGTGTGTCTAGCATTTATGCTCAAATCCGGTGCATTTACACTGTTGATTCTTGTGTTGATTAATGTGCACTGTCCCAATTAAATAAAGAAATTAAGAATTCTGTATAATGATAATTATTAATAAAATAAAAATCAAATTTGTGTGTCTCGTTGTTGCTTAGCAGAATTCATTGGGCTAAATCATTTGTGCTTAAGTCAAACTACTGTGATGTTGCTTGTTGATGGACAGAATTCATTTGACAAAGAAATGGGCGTCCTTTCAGTTTTCAGGGGTGATTATTTGGTGCCAGGCAGAATTTGTTGGGCAGAATAATTTGTGGTCATGGTAAACAAATATCTTTGCATAGTTATTTGTTACGAGCCAGAATTTTTGGGTCCACTACACCAGGGGTCCACCACACCAGGGGTCCCCAACACCGGTCAGCGGGTCATTTGGTGCCGGGCCGCACAGAAAAAAGAAATAACTTACATTCCTTCCGTTTTATTCATTTCGGAATCTTAAAGATGTTTTATTTTGAAAAATTACCAGATTCTCAGTTATATCAGACCACAGCATGTCACTCTTGACGCAGGTGAATGCGCGCTTCTCAAACGTCTTTGAAAAGTTTTTTCGAGAAGGAGAAAAGGCCCAGCCAGGAGACAGAAGAGGAGCCAACGACTTTCAAGAAAGAGAAGGCGACATTTAATAGACAGTATCAGGAGTCCTATTGCAAATACGGCTTTATCTCAACGGGAGATTCACACACACCAAGCCTACTCTGCATAATAAGCGGCGATGGTGAGTCGTATTTTTCATGCACTTTTTATTTGCGGCGTATATTATTTTGAAGGCACGTTTAAACGTTACCATAGCGACCAGAGAATGTTTTGGCCAGATAGGACGTTACTCGTGTCATGATTCGTGTTTATTATTATGTTTCGAAAATACTGTACCACACTTTTCATGCAGGTCATATCATATTATTTTGTTGTATTTATCGGGCCTTAAAGTCCGGTCCCTGAAAATATTGTCTGACATGAAACCGGTCAAACAAGGTTGGGGACCTCTGCACCACATTGCAAAATAAAGGACAGGGAGAATCCGTAGGAAGAAACACAATACTGAGGAAGTTTCAGTGTTTGATATGGTCGCTTCACATGATGTGTGCATCCATGTTTATGTGTCGACTTTCTGGTGAAAGTCGGCCTAATGAAGGGCAAAGTGTGATTTTTTTTTTCCCCCTGCATTAATTTAGCTTCATTTGCATAATGCATGGCTGCCCGTGGTGGCTGCTGTGCATTGGCCAAGTGCAGCAACATTTTAAAACCAAGAAGGTTAAAACATGTGTAACAACTGGACATGATTAACACACAGCGCTGTGAAAACGCCACCAAATGAACCCACACTGATTATGGATTGTAATACAGTCAAACCTCGGTTTTCGGACGTCTCGGTTCTCGTACAATTCGGTTTTCGAACTAAAATTTCGAGTTTTTTATGCCTCGGATGCCGAACAAATTTCGGTTCTCGAACTAACTGAGCGCACTTGAATGCGTCACTTCACTCCTCTCGGCTTCGCTACCTCGTGTAGCGACGCTACCTCGAGCGAAGCCGAGAGGAGGTAGCAAAACCGAGAGGAGTGAAGTGACAGTAACCGTGCTCCCCTTTGTAGCGGGGCTCCCTCATGTCGCCGCGCTCCCTTGTGTTGCGTCGCAACACAGGAAGCGACCATTGTGAGCAGACGTTTTTGTATTGTTCAATAGATTTTTTTCTAAAAGCAGACGTGTTTGGTGAAATGCTTCCTAGTGTAGCGTCTATTGTGAGCAGACGGGTTTGTATTGTTCAATAAAAAAAAGCAGACGTCTTTGGTGAGACGCTTCTGTTCGGGAGCGAAATCCCCCTCTTTTCAGAATGGTTTACCCCAGTAGCACGGTGGGTGTGCGTGCTTTTGTTTACGGCCATCCGTTTTCAATGCAGCGGCACATAATGAACACTCTGGTGTCCGCTGTCTCATTTTTATGCAATAATCATACAGCAACAGCTTCCTTGTGTAGCGTCCATTGTGAGCAGACGAGTTTGTATTGTTCAATTAAGATTTTTTTTTTAAAAAAGCAGACGTGTTTGGTGAGAACTACGTAATATTGGACTGTTATTTTTGCATCGTGTATCAGCCCCTAATCATGGCACCAAAGAAAGCAAGTGGGAGTGGTGAACCCGGTGAAGAAAAGAGGAAAATAGTGAGCAAAACTATAGAATTTAAGAAAGATTTAATCGCGAAATATGAGTCAGGTGTGCGTGTGTCTGTGTTGGCGAAGGAGTTCGGGATGCCGAAACGCCCCGCCTACTGCCTGCTGACAGCTGGGACAGGCGCACGCCCCACGACAGATAGAGAGAGAGATGTTCCTTCAATTTTTATGTTACTATGTTAAAATTGGTCATCTCCCATTACATTTGTACAGTTTATGGTGTGAAATTGTAAAAAAAAGTGGTTTAAAAAAGTTGTTTTCTTGACTTGGAACGGATTAAAACATTGTACATTAATTTCAATGGGAAAAATGGTTTCGGTTTCCGAACAATTCGGTTTCCGAACAGTCTTCTGGAACGGATTAAGTACGAAAACCGAGGTTTGACTGTATTCTAATTTGAGCTTTAACATGTACAGTACATGTTTTCTTATTCCATGTGAATTACAAAAGGTTTGCACATGTAAAAACAGCCGCAACCTTGATTGTGGAGGGTAACGGATGTGAAAGCTGATCGCCTAACCAGTAGCCACTCGGGTTGTGTCAAATTTTGCTAAATTGCTTTGTGTTACATTTAGCGCATTGTGAGATTTTTAAAATGTGCAATGGGATTTCTCATATGTGAGACACATTACGCAGGCTGATTTAGCGTCTTGAAATCGTGCTATGAAAAGACAGATGCAAACCAGCATGCATGGCGAGGCCAGCATAACTCAGCCAAAATGAGAGGTGGTGAACATGACCTCTTCTGCGAACATTTTTGAAATGCCGGAAAGCAAAATGAGCACAACATAACATCCATTCAGCAATGCCATTTTCAAACTTATGAATGATGTCAGAGCAGCAGTCACAAGAAGGAGTCATGCCATATCAACATTAGAAAAACTCCTTTCAATTGCATTTCTGTGCATCTGGATCATTTCGGTGCACAAAGGGAATTGGCGCTGGCCTTTCCCAAAGCAGTTTTGCAGGCGTGATGTCCTAAATTATGACATCATTGTATCCATACATGGTTAGATTTTTATGCTTGTATTCCATTATATCATCCTCTTCCATATCATCCAACTTTTACCATAATTTTGGTTCCCATCTTGAACAACGATGTTCATCTATAACTTTCTTCAGTCTTCTGATTGGCTAACATTGCTGGGTTTTTTGATTATTTTTTTAAGCCCAAGCAGAGAGCAGATTTTTAATGGGTTATCAGTGTATGCTTTGGCTATCTTGAAGACCACCAAATAAAGGCTCTCATGCTAAACAAGCTTTTTACATGTCTGCCGCTCAGTCGTTCTGTGCTCCCACATGTACAGTATAACCGGAGGCTCTCTTGCGTCTCGGTCAAACTTGCTTCTCGTCTGTCGCTTCGCTGGGGCTGGTTTCTATTCGGGAGCTGAACAGGCTTTCAGAAAATGTTGTTTCTCAGAGATCAGGCTCCTTAAAACGCCCACACTACACTCTTGGAAGAGGCTGGAAGCAATAGCAGGGGGAAAAAATATTCACGCAGACGAGTGAAAGCTAATTGGTATAATGTGTGTGTGCGTGTGTGCATGCGTGTGTGCGTGCGTGCGTGCGTGTGTGTGTGTGTGTGTGTGTGTGTGTGTGTGTGTGTGTGTGTGACACAGTGGCGTAAGTACTTGGTGGCCAGAGGTGGCCCTGGTCACTCTCCTGACAGCCCCACATTGAGGGGAAAATTTTGATGCCTGTCAATTTCCTGCCATTTTCACATGGAAGCAGTACTCTTAGATCATGTGACACTCTGCCAAAATGGATTCATATTAATTAATGGCATATTTAAAGAGCTAACGTACAATTAACCTGAATGCAGCTTCTCTCGGTAGTAAAGAACATTTGATTTTAACAGTCACTGCCGATCAAAATCATTACTTTTACACCATTGCAAGCAAACAACATGGCTGAGAAGTAATGTTTTATCTTACCAGGCCACAGTCATCATTTCATGAATTAAAATGTACACATACACCCATTTTGGTTGGCCCGGTAGTCCAGTGGTTAGCACGTCGACTTCACAATGCGGAGGTACTGGGTTCAATTCCAGCTCCGGCCTCCCTGTGTGGAGTTTGCATGTTCTCCCCGGGCCTACGTGGGTTTTCTCCGGGTACTCCGGTTTCCTCCCACATTCCAAAAACATGCATGGCAGGCTGATTGGACGCTCTAAATTGTCCCTAGGTGTGAGTGTGGGCGTGGATGGTTATTCGTCTCCGTGTGCCCTGCGATTGGCTGGCAACCGATTCAGGGTGTCCTCCGCCTACTGCCCGAAGACAGATGGAATGGCCTCCAGCACCCCCCGCGACCCTTGTGAGGAGAAGGCGGTTCGGAAAATGGATGAATACACCCATTTTCCCAGCACATTCATCACACAAGTTTGAACGAACCAAAGTAAAAAAGGAAATTAGAAATTGTTTATAAAATGGCATCGGACGTCAGTGACAATTGTTGATTCTGTTAGCTAACAAATCAGTGCGTGATACAGAAGTAAACTATGAGATGGTATACTCTCGCAAAGCAATGGATGAAATGACATTACTAAATTAAGATCAGCTTTTTACTGAGGCTTAA
The DNA here is from genome assembly GCA_018466805.1 of Hippocampus abdominalis. Taxonomy (NCBI): domain Eukaryota; kingdom Metazoa; phylum Chordata; class Actinopteri; order Syngnathiformes; family Syngnathidae; genus Hippocampus; species Hippocampus abdominalis. Next base: position 3,454,031 of record CM031695.1, on the reverse strand, counting down.
CCCCGCATACAGTCAGGGTTTCTGTCATGATACCCTGACTGCGGATGGTATGAAAAACAATGACTTCTCAGTGACAGAGGGGATTACGAGCTGGTGAATGCATGTATGCGCATTTACGGTATAGCCACCTCTCAATGAACTATTTTTTTACTCTGGTCACCCTGTGGAAAAAAACCCTTCTGGTTACATCCCTGATGTGCAGGCTGACGCTGACTCAAGAAAGCACTCAATAAAGTTGTGCATGAGATCCTTTGAGTGTGGCTAGATTCCAGGAAATGAGGTGGGGAAGTCACACGGGCGGGTAGATGAGTTTGGTATCGGCCCTTTCCAGATGGATGAAAAATGATTGGATGACGTGTTGTGTCGGGGTGCATTCTGTTTGTAATTTGATGGCGTGTCCGCCTGCGACCGAGCGGGGTTCACCATCACCCGTCGGCGGGGGATGGGGGGTGGGGGCTGATTTGTCATATATGACAACAAACATGGTCACGGCAAGCGGCTCGTCAGAGAGGCTGAAGGCGTGAATGAAGCGAGGATGTTGTCTGTCAGCCGGTTGCAACGAGGCGAGCGGTGCGGTACACCTCAACACGGGAAGGCCGAGGGGAGCTTGGACTACGCTAAAGATGTCATTTGCAAGTGGCCCTGTCGGTTTGGTGCCGGCGGCTGGCCTTAGAGGGGGGCTCTTGTTGGAGATCAGGATTTATATGCCCCCAATATGTTACAAAAAGTACCTGTTTCTATCATTTTTATTATAATTCATACAAGTTAGAAAACCTCAAAGACCCTGTGCAGTAATCGTGCTGTTTAATTAGCGTCACTCCAGTGAGGTCGATGGATGATTTCGCCAAAGGAGAAGTGCTCACAAAGAAAAATGGAAACAATGACAAAAGTGTTGCGTGCATATTATAATTTTTATTTTCAACACATATACCGGTACTTCCGAAGAACATTTCATAGTGCGTCCTGCCATGATACGTAACTGACATAGATATTGAAAGGAAAATTTGTATTTCTTCTTTGCAGTAAACACATTTTTTTCAGACCGATGGTTGGGAACCACTGGTACGTAATGTCCTGACATATGGCGAACTAGCATTTGGCTCATTGCACAGGTTGTGGGTTTCACTTAGCTACATGAAATTTAGCAGGCACATCGATTATGAGGAGCCCCCCCCCCCCCCCATCCATCCATCCATCCATCTTCTACCGGGGCCGGGTCGCGGGGGCAGCAGCTTTAGCAGGGAAGCCCAGACTTCCCTCTCCCTAGCTACTTCTTCCAGCTCCCGAGGCGTTCCCAGGCCAGCCCCCCCCCCCCCCCCAAAAAAAAAGGTCTCAAGAATCTAAGCCGTAAAACTCACAGGAGGTCTGCCATTTTGTTTTGTCGTGTACATTTTTGGCTCCTTTTGGCGGTTTTGAAGAATGTTGGAATGTTGAATGCTTTAAAGCGTTTTTTGAAATGGCAAGAGCAATGTGGTGACATTTTTTGCTCGCCATAAAGCACAAAACTTCAACCTTTTCTGATGGCAGCTTCATTTGGCAACACCACAAAAAAAGAAATCTCAAGAGGCCATTCTTGAGAAAGACACGGGGGGAGTCTTGTCGTTTTGCCTTGAAGCTGTCAGTTCCGGCTCAATTTGTCCATTTTGGGAGGTCCCTCTAGCTGCTTTGTCAGATTGCTGGCAAACTTGAACCATGTATAACTGACAGACGTAGCACGCTAAATTGCGAAAGGTTTTCATTTTCTTCGTTGTGTGTGGGCGGAGCATGTGGATGAAGTTATCGACCGCACAGGAAAACAGGAAACTCACATGGTCAAAGCTAGACCAAATGTTTGGTTTTAGAATTTCATGGTGGGCCATTCCATTGATTTTGTGGGCGATGGGCAGTCGAATGCCCGACTCTGATTCAATATGTGAACGTGAACATTCTTTTTTTCACGATGGGACGAGCTTGTCGCACACATCTGGATGGCGGTGTGGCTAATTGTCAGCATGTGGAAAGTGCTCAGCGTGCTTAAAAAAAGGTGGTGATATGTCATAACTTGTCAGAGCACATTAGCATCAACACTAAGTCCTAAATGAGGGATGGGGGGGGGGGTCGGTAAATCCCATCTGGACTTGCTGGGAATGAATGTAACAACGCTGAAGAACTGCCAGTCTCCGACGTAATCCCATTATCATTAAAGCTCACGTTAGCGCGCGGAGTGTTATTTATGACAAGTATGGAGGATGGAGAGCCAGTAGAGAAGCGTGTTTTTTTAATTTGATTTTTTTCTTCCATGGTGTGAAGCTCGTAGCATTCAAAGCGGTGGGACTTCACTACCAATTGTTAGCGCCTCAGGCCAAGTCCACGATGAAGAAAAGTCAAAGCCCCGAACCGAACTGTGGCTTCTTTATATCGGCCCGTGGGACACAAAGACAATTTAGTCTTCAATATTCAGTAACCAACTTAAAATGCTGGATGATTTAGTCCTCCATGAAGCTAATGCGCGTGTCTGTAAACATCCAAACCAGTTTAACCTCCAGTGAACTTTACGTACAAGTTTTTGTAAACTTCAAAAGAGATTTGAAGTCTTTATGAGCCTAACGAAACTTCAAAGGACATTGGGAGCCTTTCAAGAACCTTACATAGGTGATGAAGGCATCAAAGACAATTTCGTCTCCAGTGAACCAGGCAGGCGTGAGTTTGTAAACTTCAAAGATGTTTCAGTCTTCCATGAGCTCCACGAGCCTCACATAGTTTGAAAAAACCCAAAATGCAATTTAGGTTTTTGTTCACCTCACGTCGATGATTTTTGTATACTGTACATCAAAAACAATTCAGTCCTCCATGAACTTCATCGATGAGTTTCGTGAACATCAAAGTCTCCTGTAACACCAACGTACAGGTTTTTGGAAAAAACAAATACAATTTCGTTTGCAATGAAGCAAATGCATATGTTGAAGTGCAACGATTAAGTGACGATAGATTATCAAATGAATCGGTCATTACTTTTCATCATCGATTAATCATTGCGATACCTTTTTTAATTTCAAATTGTTTAAATTCTCAGGATTTTACGTTCTTCACAGTAAATATTCAGAAGTTTTCTCTAGTACATGAATGAATGCAGACTGATGATTTTTGTGCTCTTGAATTAAAATAAAACATTTGATTTTACTTTGGGATCCTAATCCATTTTTTTTTTCCAATATCGACACCATCAATTTGAAATAATGTCCTGTTTTTGAAAAATAAAGGGTTGGAAATTAAAACACTACATTTTTTTATCAGATTCATTTAATAATCGACGAAGAAATCAACACATTAATTAATTATTAAAATAATCGTCAACTCCAGCCCCATGCGCATGTTTTGTAAACGTAAGGCGATTTTGCGTTTTCAATTAATCAAGCATGCAGTACATTTTCTTCAACTTCAAAGACAATTTAACTCTTCCCCGAATTTAATGAACAGGCCTGTTTTTGTAAAAATCGATAATTGTGGAGTCTAGCATGAGACAAGCTCTGAAAAGGCATTCCAGTTTTTATTGTGAAATAAGAAATAAAATTCGGTTAACCGTGCATCTATTTTTTTCGTAAACAACCAAGACAAATCAGAGCCTTCCGTGAACCTTACGTACTGTACGTTTGTGTTAACTTCAAAGCCACTTTCGTCTTCGCTGAACCTTGCAAGATTTTCTACAGAGCAAAGAGAGTTTAGATTCCTCAATGAGCCCCACCTCCAGGGTTTTGTAAACATCAAAGACATCTTGGAAGTCTTCCAATTAATCTAATGAACATCTTTGCGTCAAAATCAATGCCAGTGTCAAGGACCCAGATGTGTGTGTATCCATTTTGCCCATTGCTCACGAATGTCATTTCCACACAATGTATAGATTCTTAACGCGTGTTCTGATTTGTCTTTTGGACAGGAAAGCGACAGTTTGTGGTGGGACGCCTTTGCCACAGAGTTCTTTGAGGAGGACGCCACGCTCACGCTGTCCTTCTGCCTGGAGGATGGACCAAAGAGATACAGTAAGAGCGATGCTTGGAATTCTCAGTTGCGAAGCAAAACAGCAGCACTGAACCCACTTTCACGCTAAACTCTGATGTCTTATGTTTGTTTTTATTTTGTTTTAAACTCCACTCTCGCAGTAAACTCAAACTACCGGGTCCCCCCCCAATGTGGAGTGATACTAGTTGATCATTTATTAAAAGATGCGGCGACACGTTAGCGTAGTGTGTTATTGCCATTATTATTCAATATCGTGTCCCCCTTGGTCTCATCTGCATGCTGCAGACATATTGACGCAGATAAGGACACGGCGCGTGCCTGATTCTGCTCCGTCACAGCGGAGACGAGGCAACGGTTTTTGCTTTTCAGATGTAAAAATAAAACCCATCCATCCATCCATTTTCCGAACCGCTTGATCCTCACTAGGGTCGCGGGGGGTGCTGGAGCCTATCCCAGCAGTCTTCGGGCAGTAGGCGGGGGACACCCTGAATCGGTTGCCAGCCAATCGCAGGGCACACAGAGACGAACAACCATCCACGCTCACACTCATACCTAGGGACAATTTAGAGTGCCCAATCAGCCTGCCATGCATGTTTTTGGAATGTGGGAGGAAACTGGAGCACCCGGAGAAAACCCACGCAAGCCCGGGGAGAACATGCAAACTCCACACAGGGAGGCCGGAGCTGGGATCGAACCCGGTACCTCTGCACTGTGAAGCCGACGTGCTAACCACTGGACTACCGGGCCGCCCTAAAAATAAAACAAAAAATAAATTAAAAGACACATGCTCCGATGGCGTCGAGGCGGAAACCTACCTCCTCCCCCCTCCCCCTCCCACCGAGAAGCACGAGGCTTAGCGGCAGCCAAAGCGGAGATGACTCACTGTCACTCACCAGCTTCCGATTACGTATCCACCTGTGGAGAAACCAGCATGATCCGCAGCGGCAGCAGGATTTTACTAAACAAAGGAAAAGAGAGCTTTTTGTTCCTCAATTTTTTTTAGCCTCTTGTGTGATTAAGGGCGATAAAAATACATTTGACTTGACTTGAACAAATAGGAAGACATACTACAAGCTAGTTGGCATCTGCTGGCTTCTCTCAAAATCCATCCATCCATCTTTCCATCCATTTTCGATTCTGCTTATCCGCACAAGTGTCGCGGGCATAATGGTGCTGTCTTCAGGTAGCAGGCGGGGGACACCCTGAACCGGTTGCCAGCCAATCGATTCGCACTCACCCTCATACCGAGGGACAATTTGGAGTGTTTCATTGACCTGCGATGCATGTTTTTACAACGTGGGAGGAAACCTCTCAGTTTCCTCCCACATTCCAGAAACATGCATAGCAGGTTTAAGGAACTCTAAATTGTCTCTGGGTGTGAGTGTGAGCACGGATGGTTGTTCGTCTATGTGTGCCCTGCGACTGGCTGGTAACCAGTTCAGGGTGCACCCCGGCTACTACCCCAAGATAGCTGCGATAGGCTCCAGCACACCCCGTGACCCTTGTGAGGATAACCGGATCGGCTAATGAATGGATAGAAACAACATCAACAGCTCAACCAATCATATTGTAGCCCGCCTCGTCATGATTTTAAAAGACAATTCGGGGGTGCGCGTAGAGTCTCCCTCACGTCGTAAGAGAACACATTAAAGTCTTTTTACAGCCATGATGCTATATTGCTTTGTTCCCGCTAATATTTTTAATGCTTGCCTGAGTGTCAAAAATGGCCTGGTGGGAGTGTGAGAGGGGTGTGTTGTTTATGCCAAACAACACTCCATCAGACAATTATTGTGCACCGCGCCGAATATTCAATACACACACACACACACACACACACACACACACATAATTGCGTACCAGCGCTCCAGTCGCTACCACGGCCCTTGTCTGGCTGGAGGCATCTGATGAAAGCGTCGTGATGCAACCAAAGAGCAAGGCTCGTTTCCCCCCAAACGAGAACAACGGCACGAAAGTGTTTGATGCAATTGTTGCAACAGGAAGATGACCGCTTATTAAGGAGTCAATGGAACTTCATTGTTATTAGTAATTCAGTCAACCCTAGCGATGGCAAAAAAAAATTACGATAAGGAAAGCCCACCCCAAACATTGTTTAAAACTGTAATTACACCCTCACTGTATTCTGATAGAATTTAAATATAATTTCCAACTCATTTGACTCCATAGCCCTTAAAAGTAACCGTCCCATAGATGATTTGATTTGGAAAAAAATCCATGTGAGGTAAATAAAAACTAAAAGTACTACTTTGCGAGTAGCCTTTTTATTACCTTTCATATACACTATGGACAAAATGTTTGGCGATTACTTATAAATTTATCTTAGCCAGAAAAAGAAATAACCTAAAATTAAAATAAGTAAATCAAACAAATCTATTGTATGTCTTTTTCGATTTATCAATAATCTACATCATTACAAAAATAATTATTTATTTTTATTGTTATTTAAAATTACATTTAAATCAAAGTTTTGCTAAAAGTGCGTACTGCGGTATTTTTTTTTTTTAACACTAGAGTTAAAGTCTTAAATATGAATCATTTAAAAAAATACAGTGGTGATAAAACTAGTTTTATTTTTCTATTTAACAAACATCTAAATAACAATGATGAAATAATTCCAGTTTAAGAAATACAATTCTGGTAACAAAAAAAATGTTGATGTTTCGGTACTTGACAAGCAATGCATATTTGAACACAAACCGTACAGCAACACATGTAGACAGAGAATATAGCAGTACAGTACTCACTCCTCTGCAAAGAAGGACTATTGAAGCAGCTTACTGAGCTCACAACAGACAGACAGACTTTTTTATTCTTATGTAAGTTCTATACGACCCTCTTTGGTGGAGAGAATGGGCACCCTAACACCCAATCATGTTTCGCAAACTTTACATTCGATTGAAGTTTGTTTTTACGAGGGCAGGTGAGATTAATCGGTCGATAACTCTGTCTCTGTCTTTTATTATGTTTATTTTTTATTTACATATCCATTAGACAAAAGTAATGACATCATTGACACAAATTCTCTCCCATCCTAAAAATTAGCCCACCGGTGTCAGACTCAAGGCCCGGGGGCCAGATCTGGCCCTCCACATCATTATATGTGGCCCGCGAAAGCAAATCAAACATCTCAACTTCTACGATGATTGCTAAAATCTGTACCAAAATTTCAACTTCTCATATGAAATAAGTAAGCGACATATTGTCAGCATTTTCTTTCATTACACTAACTTAATCATTGAATTAACCATTATTCTTGACTTCATTATATGTTTTCACAATCATAACGGCCCTCCAAGGGAAACGGTCACTACAATGTGGCCCGCGACAAGAATGAGTTTGACACCCTCGCATTAGCCGATCAAAATCCAATTGAGCTCAATGTTCTAAAGTTAAACAAATACAAGACAACCTATTGTGAAACAGTGAAATGTTCTGACAGGAATTCATATATTTATTGTTGTAATCTTTGACATATTTTACCCCAGGCACGTGTGTTGTTAAGCAGGAGCGTACAAAATATCAAAAGGATGTTTTGTAGAATCGTGTGTATAAAAGAAAGGAAGGGGTGCCGAGGCAGGTGGTGTTGGGGCTCGAGGGTGAAGGCCGCCCTCTGACTCTCTTTCTGGCGAATCAAAGGACTGACAGCGGCGAGCGGGCCAGAATGGGAAGCTGTTTTTATTGAATTGGCTGGTGGAGTGTGTGTGTGCTGAAGGAGTGGAAAAAGGGTGGAGGGTGTTTTTGAAGGAGGAGGTAGCGGCGGTGGCGCGGGGTGGACTGAAGGATCACGGTGTGATTGACAGGTGGGATGATGCGGCGGTGGTACTGGCGGCGGCTCAGCTGCAGAGCGGGGATGTAACCGCCCCCTCTTTTCCCTCCCTGATGATTGACAGCTGAGCCTGTCCTCGCTACCACAGCGGTAGAAGATTCTAAAGGGGGTGGGGTTAACTGAAAGATTATTTTGTGTACCTTTCGGTGTTAGTGTGTTGTGTTTGGCATACTTCCATGCCAGCGGTATCCAAAGTACCGACCGGGCTTCATTTGTGGCCTGATTTGAGTTAACCTTTCCCCTAAATTACAAAAGCCTGGAATGGCCTTACATGTGGGAAAGGGGAGCCACAGTGGCCATTTATCGGCGAAACGTCATGTCTACCACCAAGGAGGTCATTGTAGACATTACAAACATGGATCCTTATCATATCTGAAGGTTACAAGAACTCTTTCTCTCTCTCTCTCCCTCTCTCTCTCTCTCTCTCTCTCTCTCTCTCTCTCTCTCTCTCTCTCTCTCTCTCTCTCTCTCTCTCTCTTTATGTATATATACTGTGTGTGTGTGTGTGTGTGTGTGTGTGTGTGTGTTTATATATACAGTCAAACCTCGGTTTTCGTACTTAATCCGTTCCAGAAGACCATGTTTCCCATTGAAATCAATGTAAAATGTTTTAATCCGTTCCAAGTCAAGAAAACAACTTTTTTAAACCACTTTTGTTTTTACAATTTCTCACCATAAACTGTACAAATGTAATAGGAGAGCAGGTAATATGTAAAATACTGTACAAACAAACTGTAATATGTTTTATTGTCACCAATTTTAACATAAACATAGTAAGGAACAATCTCTCTCTCTCTCTCTCTCTCTCTCTCTCTCTCTCTCTCTCTCTCTCTCTCTCTCTCTCTCTCTCTCTCTCTCTCTCTCTCTCTCTATCTGTTGTGGGGCGTGCGCCTATCCCAGCTGTCATCAGGCAGTAGGCGGGGCATTTCGGCATCCCGAACTCCTTCGCCAACACAGACACACGCACACCTGACTCATATTTCGCGATCAAATCTTTCTTAAATTCTATAGTTTTGCGCACTATTTTCCTCTTTTCTTCACAAGGTTTACCACTTCAACTTGCTTTCTTTGGTGCCATGAATAGGGGCTGATACATGATGCAAAAATAACAGTCCAATATTACGTAGATCTCACCAAACACGTCTGCTTTTAAAAAAAAATTATTTATTGAACAATACAAACTCGTCCGCTCACAATGGACGCTACACGAGGAAGCTGTTTCTGTATGGTTATTGCATAATAATGAGACACCGGACACCAGAGTGTTCATTATGTGCCGCTGCATTGAAAAATGCCGGCCGTAAACAAACGCACGCACCCTTCCCCCTCCCCCCTTGCTGCTAGGGCAAACCATTATGAAAAGAGGGGATTTCACTCCCCCTAACAGAGGCGTCTCACCAAACACGTCTGCTTTTTTTTATTGAACAATACAAACTCGTCTGCTCACATTGGACGCTACACGAGGAAGCGTTTCACCAAACACATCTGCTTTTTTTCAAAATCTTGATTGAACAATTTTCTCCCCCTCTCCCTCCCTTGTGGTTTCTTTCTGACTTCCGGGTTGAGTGAACGCTGGCGCGTTTGGCTGCCGCTGCTCAGCCGCATTGTGTTTTATTGTTCTTGTTCCTGATTGTAAAGTGTCCTTGGGTGTTTTGAAAGGCGCTTATAAATAAAATGTATTATTATTATTATAATACAAAAACGTCTGCTCACAATGGACGCTACGAGGAAGCGAAGCCGAGAGGAGTGAAGTGACGCATTCAAGTGCGCTCAGTTAGCTCGAGAACCGAAATTTGTTCGTCATCCGAGGCATTAAAAACTCGAAATTTTTGTTCGAAAACCGAATTGTACGAGAACCGAGACGTTCGAAAACCGAGGTTTGACTGTATATATATATATATCAATCCATCCAACCCTCAATCCATTTCACGATCTCTTTATCCTCACAAGGGTCGCAGGGCCGATCCCAGGTGTCTTCGGGCAGTACGTGGGGGACACCCTGAACTGGTTGCCAGCCAATCGCAGGGCACACAGAGACGAACAACCATGCACGCTCAGACTCCCACATTCTAAAAGACCATGCATGGCAGGCTGCTTGAACACTCCAAATTGTGTGAGGTGATCGCGAATGGTTGTTTCTAATTGAATTTAGAAATATCAAAAATATATGTAGTTTTAATGATTTTTACAAACCTAATGATAAAAAGATTTAAAAACAAAGACATTTTTTAATTCAGTGTTTTTAAAATCATTTCAAAATATGCATCGCAACCACATTTTACAAAAAAAAAGAATGACAAATAATATCCCTCGTAAACATTGACCAACTGTAAAAGGGAAAGATGATGGCTTCGATGATCTTTTACTCATATGGTAAATCAAATGATTGGTTGTCTGAGACAAATTAAAATTCTCGAAAGGTTGCAAAGTCACAAGAATAAAAATTCCATTTTAAAATCAATTCCGTTCTTTCTCTGTAATCAATGCTTACCTCAAAGCTGCCACTGAGTTAAGTTGACATGTCCAGATTTATTTAACCTTTGACCTCAACTGCATCAGCCATCGTAGTTGCATGTGATTGAAAATCAATAGTATTTTGCTTTGTCATGGACCACTTCATCCACTCAACTTGAAGAATGGTTGTCAAAAAAAGAAGTCTTTTTTTTCTGGAGTTCTGCCAATGAATAATAAAAGCACAAATTAATGCAGGTTGACTTTGATGATGTGAATCATGCGGCCTGCGTGATTCAAGTGGGCGTGAGCACACCATTTTTATTTTAACCGAATGACTGCCCGTCAGCAGAATTTCATTTGCGAGATTTCCGTATTTTCATGACCATGCGGAACACCCTATTAAAAGGCGTAGCGGCAGTTAAGTGTGCAATTTCTGCATTGAACACATACACAAGACGCATGGTATTATTGGACGCAGGCATGATAAAACGTATGCTACCTTAAACAATATGGGAGCATGCATACACGCTAGCGTAAGTTTTTAAAAAGGCAGTGGAAGCAAAGCTGAGTTGGGTTGTACTTTATTGAAGTATTGAACAATGTACTCACGTTATTTTTTGATCAATCTTCATCCTCCAATCCATCAAAGTTCTAATCGTATGTATCTGAAATAAACGTTCACAATCGCCAGGTTCCCTCGCGTCATTGTCAGAGTCTGTCTCGTTGCCGTGCGCCTCCTCAGAAATGATGATGCTTTTTGTGTAAGCTCAAACAGCAGTGCAAACAGACATGTTCGCAAAGAGACATGTTCGTCCAAGTGTCCACAATCCATTCACAATCCATTCACAAATTGTGGCGGAACTCGCCTGGAGCTGCGTCCCAGTCTTAGTGAATCTGTGTCCGCCATCGCTCCCACGCCGCTCGCAACTTCACTTTGGCCATTTCTGTCCATTACCATGGCAACCAAGCAAAACAGTAAAAGACGACTTCCAGCACCCTGCTGTGTGTACCGCTAACGTACCGGTCCCCTTCTTCTCTACAGTGTGGTTCACCGGGATGTCGAAAGGGAGCGGCACCTCCTCCATGTTGATGTGGCTAGCCTGGCTGTGTGTGTCGTTAATCTTTTTGTTGTACAGTGAAACTCCTCTAGAACGAAACCTACATGGGCGAAAATACCCCCTAATGTGAAAAAATCTTCATGCATTAACACCATTCCCATTCTCCTGCCCCCCATACGACGAAAAAAAACCCTGTTGCGTTATACGAAATCTTTTTCTCTGCTCTTGCCTCGCGAGAGATTCACTACAACGAAGTTTAATCCAACAGCGACCTGTACTGCTTTGTTCGGAAACGGCAAAAGCAAACACCACACTGGTTTACACAGCGCCGAGTTTTCTGAACGCAGCATAATCATAGCTGCTCTTGCCATTGGCTTACCGAGCATCACCCTGGTCTCCGATTGGCCAAGAGACACACACACATAGACACACTGTCTATGTGTGTAGATACTGTAGCTTGATCCGCGGAAGATAGAGTGGAATGCATCCGATTAGCGGCTCAGAGTAAATTGCTTATGGCTCGACGGACATTCAAATAAACGAACGTTTCCTGGAATGCTTTACTAGTTATCATGCTAAAAAGCTTATGCTAACTGGAGCGCTAATTAGAGAGAAGGCGAGTTCCATCGCGCTAACTATGTCCATCGAGAACTACGAAGTGTCCCGTGGCTGGCTTAAAAGTTCATTGCATGACATCAGCTGAGCAACGCTGTGTTGGGTGGCGATCGAGGGCAGTTCCAGTTAGAGACAGTGAGATAGAAAAGCCACCGAGTCCAGGAAGTACAGTATCTGTTATTGTTCGATTCAGACACAGCGTGAACATTGCATTGCTAAAATGGCTACAAAACGGGCCTTTGGATGTCAAGCAGCAAAGACAAGAAGCGCTCTGACGCTGGAAAAAAGGGTAAAAGTGATCAAAAGGAAAGATGGAGGAAGCAAAATAAAAGACATTATCCAAGAAATTGATGTTAGTGAAAGTGAATGCTGATCGTAAATTTCGCAATTTCTTTCCCTTTTTTTCTTTCTACACTGACTACTGTAGATGAAATATCAAATAAGTGTGTGCTCATACTTATGCACTATTAGAATAAAAATAAAGAGTATACATACGATTGTGTGCGCGTGTACTACGTGTTGTGTCTGTGTGTTTGTGTGTGTGTGTTTACATCTGAGATCAAATTTGCTACAGTGAAAAACTCCCTCTTGTGAAAAATTTCTTGCTGCAAACATGATTTCGTTGTAGAGGAGTTTCACTGTAATTCAAAATGCAATGTATGCTTGTCCCTCATCACTTGCCATAGCCCAAGCAGGTATGTCGGAACATCGGCATTGGTTGTCAGTAATGGAAGCCAAGTGAAGGTAGCAAAGTGGCAGAATAAAGGATTAAAATCGCCCAGAAAGCGTCTTTATTTAATGCAAAGTGGAACATGACTCTTTTTACTGGAGTAGGAGCGGACGATGGATTTTTCCTTGTAATCCGCCGGATGTTTCTGCTCACGGTCGTCCTTGCCCAGATGGATAGATGGCGCCGTTTCATAAAACAAAAGCACCAAGCACCATGGATGAGTTGATCTTGAATTCTCTCGCGGCTGCCCAAGGTCATCCACGTAACTGATAGCTTGAAGTTTAAACTGTGTTTCGTAAGCGCGTCTCTTTGTAAGTGCCATTTTCGGGATGTTGTTTTGCACAATGAACATACCGGCACCTACCGGGGGGCGTGCCTTTAGCGTCCCCTTTCATGCCCATCCTTCCCACTCTAACGTCTGCATGCTGTTACGTCCGCCTTTCCTCTATAGAAGCAACGTGTTGGCACATCAGTCTGCCAAGTGGGCCCGTCATCCAAGTCAACAGCCTTAACAGATTTTGGAACTCGGCACATACACATACGGCGCATACACTCGGCGCGCCATCCATTTTAGAGAAAACTTCAGGTGAAAATACGGTTATTGTTTCAGTTTTTCTAGACACCCAAACATGAAGAAGTCAACAGATCATCGCTGACTAATGCAAACAAATACATTCGTTCGTTGGAAATATTTCCAATAAAATTACAAATATGTGGATGCAGTATGAAGAAAGCATTCAGTCAGCAAATGAAAAGTGCCTTCTCCAGTTCAGGATCTGCCGCGCCCCGAAGCCATTTATAATCATCTTTCAAACTGTTGGCCTCGAACTCTGCCATGATTTTGTTGCCATCACGGATGATTGTCAAAATCGTTGACTTTGCCAATTTGTAGTCTCGAGTGAGCGTCGTCTGGCAGAGACAATTTCAGCCTTCAGAGACAGCAAGATTTGCTTCGGTTTACCAGACATGTTTTCAGACCATGCGCGCCATGCCTCCGGAGGTACACCAATGTACGAGTCGATCAGTAACGTTGCTTAGCAATGTAGAGGAATGGCGCTCTGTACATTTTATTCATAAGCAAGGTCGCAGCGGCAGTTAGCTTCCCATGGTTCGTTGTCACGAAGGCCTTTTGCATGTTGAAAAATAAAACAACTACAGTCAAACCTCGGTTTTCGTCCATAATCCGTTCCAGAAGGCTGTTCGAAAACCGCAATTGTTCGAAAACCGAAACCACGCTCTTTTTAAAATACAAATGTTTACTGAACACGTCTGCTCACAATGGAAAGCAACACGAGGAAGTGTCACTTCCTCGTCTACCCGAGGAAGCGTCACTTCCTCGTGTAAGGAAGGCGAGAGGAGTCAAATGGTGCATTCAAGTGCGCTCAGTTTGTTCGAGAACCGAAATTTGTTCGTCATCCGAGGCATAAAAAACTCAACATTTTTGGTCGAAAACCGAATTGGCCGAGAACCGAGATGTTCGAAAACTGAGGTTTGACTGTACAGGACCCCAAAAAAGATCCAATTATGTCAGCTTAAACATTTGAATGTTAACTGATGAAACTGACGGAATCCTTTGAACTCTGTTGCAAACCACAACAACTGAGGCAGGTAAACAGTCTCTCAGAGGAATTCAAGGGCGACGTCATGTCGCGTGCCACTCCGTATTAAGCAGATAATTCGCGATCTACATGTCTGCATACTTATTCATACTTGCATACTATTAACTCAACTATTCGATGTTATTCGAATGTGTGCAAGTGTACCTAATAGTGTGGCTGGTGTTGTGATCTGGTGGTGGAGGGCGGGAACGGTGCCAACAGGAAGGCGGGCAGCGGCTATCGGAGGGCCCCAGCAGTCCGTGAGGATGGGCTGTTCTTCGGGCTTCCCGTTTCTCACTACCGCTGCCGAAACGACACAAACACAAAGGCGGCCTCTCAAACAATAGATGAGCCCAACGCCAGCTTGCTTGTCGTCCTTCCTGCAACTCTTCTCCCTCGTGGGGACGCATCCTCGCGTAAATCAGTGCTCATGTTATGAACAACTGTTGCGTTGTACATTCAGTTGTCACATTTACGGCACACATAAAAATGACCATCGTCGAAGACCCATTAACAATTGATGGGATGTTAATGAGTTTCTGCCATTTCACCCTCTTGTGTCAAAATTGTTGTCATTGTGATCTGTGAGTGCTTCCTGAGCAGGATTTACTGTCACTACTATGATTGATAATGATCATTTAGCACCTTGACAAATAAAACAACGTAAAATAAAAACAGAAGAACAGAACAAGAAATTCAGTAAATAAATTACGAAAAAGAAAATAAATTGCAATGAAAAGTTAAACTGAACATCCATCCATTATTGTAAACAGGAGGGTCAGGGACGTACTAGAATCTATCCCAGCTGTCTTTGGGCAGTATGCGGGTTACACTCTCAAGTATTTGCCAACAAATCGCAGGGCACACATAACATAATAACATCAAACAATAGAGTAAAATGCAAATGAAACACAATGGACAAATAGATAACAAAATAAAATGCAACAAATGGATTGGTAATATTGGAAAATAAAATACCATCAAATCAAGCTAGAATTCAATAATATTCAATAAAAATGCAACCGAAACCAATAAACATACAAAACAATTCATGCAAATATCAAACTGTCATAAATTATACAAAAATAAAACAAAATACAAATACAAATAGAAAAACAAAATAGGAAATGAAAACAATCTATAAAATCTGATACGATAAAAACATAATAAACCGGCACAACACACATCTAAAATATGCACCAGGGCATGTTAGACATTGATAATTTCGCAGACGCTCGCCAAGCTGTGCATTTTGTTTAAAAAAAAAAAACATAGTTTATTCCGTTGTGGGCGTGAACACAATGAACTTTATTCACCGCGGGTCAAAGCAGCTCCGGTCATTTTCATCTGGCCCACTCACATCTCTCATGTAGACATCAGTGTGCAGAAAAGGACACAGAGATCCACACCTGAACCGTGACGGCAGACAATGTAAGCAGGTACCCTCATTAACGACAGAATGAGCCTCCTGTGACTTAAATATCTTGGTGAACCTCATGTCTGTATTCCCCCCAATTTTTTTACACACCGAATGTGAGAAAATTTGGGGTCCTGCAGGTTTCATTCCTTCCTTTTTGACAGACGTTTATTTTGACAAGTTTCTAACCTTATTTCTTTAAAATTTAGAGCGACTTAGCCAGAGTTGTGCCTTGTCTGACACTCACACACACACACACACACACACACACACACACACACACACACACACACACACAGACACCTAATTTAAAGTGGCTTGCGCGGCCCTATGACGTGGCTTGTTTCCGCCGAGTCCGGCTCGGCCTCTCTGTGGCGTCTTTTCCGGCCAATTAAACAAGTGAGCTCCGCGGCGAGGAGGCTTGTCACCGACACAAATCTCCCGAGTGAATTAGTGCGTGAAAGGAGAGAAAGCGGCAAAAGGATCAATTACATGCCTACCAAAGCCATCGCCCTCCTCCTTATTCCTCTTTGCTCGTCACTGCTGCCACTTTTCTCATCCATCTGAAGCCAAGAATAGTGGCAAGCGACACGTCATAGTGTGAACGCACTTGGCTAATTTTGGTCATATCACAAGTTGTATAAGTTCTTACAGTGTATGCTCAAAGTATCACCAGGAAATGGGTGCGTGGAGAAAAAACAGCACCCCTGCTTTACACACTTCTTTACACAGCTCTCATTTAGAGGCCGTGCCTAACGTGCATGCTTTCTGATTCAACAAAACCGGCGAGAATATATGTTAAGTGTTTGTTGCAAAATGCTAATTTTCAGCGCCTGTTTGGGTAATTTAGTTTAGATCACGAACCGGCTCAACTAAATCATCTCAGGATTCTGTAATTGAATTGAATTGAATTGAATTGAATACAACTTTATTGTCAAATGTGCTGTACGTATGTGTAATCAACATAAAACAAGAGGAGCCGCTGCGGGTGTCCGCGCCGCCATCAAAAGAAAAGTTGACCAAAAAAATGACAAAATAATACAAGACAACACATGAAACACAGACAATTGTGCAATCTTAACCACTTTCCTGCATACACTTTGTTGTTTGAAGCCGTAATAGATGAAAGAGGAGCGAATCAAAGTGTCCTTTTCACCAGTGGATCAAAGACGTCATGCGGCAATGAGCACACGTCTGCTACAAGCTAAGCTGTAGCAACAAGAAGCTGTAGCATCCATTAACGAAAAAGAGAGATTGGCTCTCTTCTCCGGTCCCATGTAAATCCGCTTCAATTCCAAGCCGCAACTCCCAGTTCCACATATGCATCGGCGCATTCCAAAAACAAAAAAAAAGGTTTTTGTGCTTTAAAAAAAAAAAAAAAGAAAAGAAAACCAGCTATTTATATAACATCCATCCATCCATTTTCCGATCCTCACAAGGGTCGCAGAGGGTGCTGGAGCCTATCCCAGCTGTCTTCGGGGGACACCCTGATGCCAGCCAATCGCAAGGCACACAGAGACGAACAACCATCCTCGCTCACACCTAGCGACAATTTCGAGTGTTCCGTTAACCTGCCATGCATGTTTTTGGAATGTGGGAGATAACCAGAATACCCGGAGAAAACCCACACAGGCACAGGGAGGGCGATGCGCTAACCGGGCCGCCATGTATATCACATTTTCCTAAAAAAATAAATAAAAAATACAAACTGCTGATCTTGCACTTTCCAAAATAAATGACAAACTATTGATGTTGAATTTTACAAAACTGGATATTGCACCATCCAAGAAAAGAACGTGAAAGTGATTCATCCTTTCCAAACATAAGTAACATTTGATGTTGCCCTCTCCCTCAAAGAACTGTTGATGTTCAGTTTCTAAAGAAGACGAACTAATAATGACCCCCCCCAAAAAGATTTAAAACAATTGAATGTTTTACTTTCAAAAAAATAAGTCCAACTTGATGCTGCATGCTCCAAAAAGATAGCACAATATTGATCTTTACCTTTCCCAAGTTCCTCCCACATTCCAAAAACATGCATGGCAGGCTCATTGGGCACTCTAAATTGTCCCTAGGTATGAGTGTGAGCGTGGATGGTTGTCCGTCTCTGTGTGCCCTGCGATTGGCTGGCAACCAATTCAGGGTGTCCCCCGCCTACTGCCCGAAGACAGCTGGGATAGGCTCCGGCACCCCCCGCGACCCTAGTGAGGATAAAGCGGTTCGGAAAATGGATGGATGGATGGATGGATACCTTTCCCAAGAAGAAGACCAATTGCCTCTATTACAGAGTACTTTCCCAAAAAGCACAAACTTGCGCAAAATGGATTTAGCCCCTTCCAAACAAGAAAATAAAACAAACTATTGATGTTGCATTTTCTAAAAAGCCAAAATGCATTTGACATCATCCCAAAAACGAAACTCACATGGATGTTGCGCTTTCCAAAAAAGAAGACAAACATCATGTTGCAATTTCTGAAAATGAAGGCAAATTATTATGTTCACTTTCTAAGAAAAGATGACCAAACATTAATGTTACAATTCCCAGAAAAGAAGACAATTGTTATCTCCAGAAGAAAATATTTCCGCTGTTACAATACTCAACACAGGAAGGACTCTTGGCCAATAGAGACAAACACGGAACTTTAGAACCGCAAGGCAGACATGCGACCCACTAGGCTCACCGTGCTCTTGCTGTCCCATCTTCAATTTAAATGGAGCCAATTCAAAATTGTTCTTTGGGGAAAATACTAACCGTGTAACTGCCTCCACACACGACATGCTTATCAGCACACATTTCCATTTGAAAGCAGTCCCGTGAGGTCCGTTACCGAACATGTCTGCCATTTTGTTTTCCTGTGTCTTTTTTTTTTTTTTTTATGCGCCGATGTAATTTAGCCCCAGCGCTTTTTACAGCAACAAACAAGGCGCTCATGAAAAAGTGACCCGCAAAGTGCAGCGACTGAGCTTTTAACAGTGGAAGACTCCGGCGGAAGGTCAGCCATGCGAGCGCACCGAGACGAGAGCTAGATTAATAATGAATAGCGGCTTCATCTGCAAAGCGGACTGACGGACGGACGGACGGCAACACGTTCACCTAGAAAAGATTGGCACACACACACTGGCAGGAAGACCTACACAACACGCACACACACCGAGTTATTGACATATGGAAGAAAAATCCATATTTATATATAATACAGTGTGCCAGAGACCCATCAGCCCCTGCGGTCCGTGCAAGGCTTTACTTAAGGCATTAAATGTTTATGTGGGTCTTTTACACAAACACACACATGCAAACAAACTTATTTTTCTTCTTGTTCTACTTTAATTTTTTTTTAAACTTAATTATTTCATCCAAGGCTTACAATAGTTATCTTCGGTTCCCAAAAGGTACATCAATAACTGTTGAAAAATAAATCCTCTGTTGACATTCGCAGGCTGTTAGCGCATGCCAAAGCAACAGGTGCCGATTCAGGTTCCTAGTCAGGATTTCAAGGCAGGTTTAGGGTTTCGCTTTAGGGTCAGGATCTCAAATGAGGGTTTCAATCCTGGGTTTGGATTTGAAGTTGAGATTTTAAAAGCAAGATTAGCGTTTCATGGTATGGTTTCAAGGTGGGGCTTCAAAACGAGGTTAGGATTTCAAGTTAGGATTATAAATTAGGGTTTCATATCTACAATAGGGTTTCAAATGGGAGTATCAAGACAGGGTTAAGGTTGAAAATCAAGGTTTCAAGGTAGAGTTTGGGTTTCAAATCAGGGTTGCAAGTCACCTCGGACTGAAAATTAAGGTTTCAAAGTGCGCTGAAAAATTGGGCTTTCAAACGTGATCTAGGGTTGGGATCAGAAAATGGATGGATGGTTTTCATACTGGGTTATTTCATTTTTAATGGGGTAGGGTTTCAAATGAAAAAAAAAAAGGGTTTCAAGGCAGAATTGAGGTTTATGTGTCGGGCTGAATTTCTGGGTTTGTAATTAGGGTTTCAAGTCTCACTTTGGATTTTGAGTTCAGGTTTTTGAATTTAGTGTTTCAAACTTGGATTCGGGTTTGAAATTAGCCTTTCAAATTTGGGTTATAGTTTAAGATAGGGTTTCAAGCCTGGGTTACAATTTCAAATCAGGGTTTTAAATCAAGGTTAGCATTTGGAATTAGGGATTCAAAGTTCAGGGTTTGTAATTAAGGTTTTGAGACCAAATCAGGTGAAGTCAATCTTAGGGTTTCATTGGGGTTAAGCGCGTGCATGTGTGTGTGTGTGTGTTTGTTTAGATTTACATTGTCACTTCCTTGAAGGTTCGGTTGATTTATGTCGCCGTGGTGACCGTCATGACTTACACTGTTGACCATGTCAAGCTGGCCTGCTTGCAAACAGCGGAGCTTTTTATTTGTTTATTTATCCTTTTATTTATTTATTTACATCCAGGCGAAGACTGGGGTAGTTCATCAAGTAAATGACCCCCCCCCCCCCCCCCCCCCACACACACACACACACAGAACAGCACTCACTAAATAGGTGTCTGGGTCTTTACTAGGTATCATTGCCCCTTTCAGATTAGAGCTTGATTATCAGAGGCCTAACAGAGACGAGCAGCACTCATTACCATTGATTCGGACTCCCCAGGAATTGCGAGTGTGTTGTTGATATGCGTGTGCGCATGTGTGTATTGGTATCGAACGGCACAGCGTGGAGACGCCTCGTCACAGCAGTCCCTCGCAATGTCTGTTTTATGGGGACAGTGATACGCTGTTATAGTGTTTGGGGGTGTGCTGCTGTTAGCTTATCAGGGGTGGGGGGATATAGTGGGGGAGCTGGGGAGGGTTAGCGTCTATGTCTCCTGTTTCCCTTGGGGTTAGTGCAGGAGCCCCCACCACCATCCCCACCCCACTGTTGAATTATGGATGGAGGTGAAGAGGGGATGAGGGCTGGCCTCAAGGGAACAACCGCACTCCCCCACTTTACCTTTCCTCCATCCTCTGCTCTCCAGCCTACCCCCCAATCTTCATTTTACCCTCATGTTTTTTTCTCCCTCTCTCGTCCCACCTTCACCCTCATCCTTCTCTTCCTCCGACATTGGTCCACTAAGCCGAAACTAGTCGGCAACGTGCGTGATGCTATTTAACCCATGTGCGATCCTTTCAATGCACAGTTCACCTTGCGTTATTTTCAAACAAAAACCTCTCAAAGAATAAACAGTGTAACTCAAAAAACACTCATATCATGGTTTTTCCCTATTGGAATAAATGGAAATGCCACAAACCTGTTCCAGCCCCCCCCACGCCCTCCCACCCCTCCAAAAACCCACCACTACCACAATGTTTGTAATGCGTTTATAATCAAATAAATAGTCCGCTATGATATTGTTCTCTGTAAAAGCATACAAAAAAACCCATAATTAAATTCAATGTTTAAAAAATACGCTTCAATTTAATTGATAGATATTGTGCTGTTCCTTCTGGTGTGTGCACCCTGGCCACCAGGGTGCAATATAATACAGGTATACAGATGTAAATGGAAACAGGAGACGGTCACAACTCCTCGGCAAGCTGCATTCATATTAGTTGTTCTTTGCAGAGGATCAGGAATACAGTGAAAGTATATAATTGACATATAATTGGAAATAAAACTCTTCAAACCCTCCCAAAACCAAAAGCGTCATTTTTTTAAAATATTGAAAAAGTATGAGAGGGGTCAATACGCCAGTATGTGGGGCCCACTGTATATAACTGTATATAACTGTAATGTGGCAAAAAATGGCTTGAAGAGTTGTTTGCTACCTTATTACACAAGATGGCGCCAATGACTTGTCTCAATAGGAACGTAGTAAATGCAGGCACGTTTTGTAGCAATCATAAATGTTGATTCTTCTAAGATCTTTGTATGCCAGAGAGATGCTAAGTTTAGCCTTGGTTTGTTTGTCGAAGTTATGGAGTGTCTTCATGCCATGTGAATGTACAGGATCACTTTTGGTAAAAGTCATTTATTTTTCAAGCAAATGTACAAATTATGGAGTGGTACACTCGCCGGGCTTGTGTATGGGCAGTGTGGGATCGGTTCCCACTCAGTAAAGGTGCGCATATGGGTGTGAGTTGTGGGTTGTTTGTCTCTATATGTGCCCCTGCGACTGACTGGCGACCAGTTCACGATGTGTTGTCTGCCCTCTGCCCAAAGTCAGCTAGGATAGGCTGCAGGAACTCTGCTTGACACTCTTCAGGATAAGCAGTGTTGAAAATGGATGGATGGCTGGATGTTCAAGTTACAGTTTTAAACCTTGGTTAGGTATTCATGTACGGGGTTTCAAGGCAAGGGTAGTGTTTCAAAGTAAGGTTTCAAACCAGGATTCGGGTTTGAGAGTGGGATTTCCAAAACAGTTGCAAATTTCAAACAATGGGTAAAATGTCAAATTAGGGTTTCAAGATATTTTTCAGTTTTTAACAAGTATTGGGGTCTCACATTTGGGTTGTACAGCAGGGTGTTGCTGTTTAAGTAGTGTTTCAAAACAGGGTTAGGGATTAAAACTAGGGTTTAAAGTCAGGGCTTTGAATTGCAGAAGAAACAAACTGAATGAGAATATTTTTTTAAAAAGCTATATCCCAACAGCTCTGATCGCAAGCTGTCATGGCAGATTGCTAACCGCTAACAACTTCCGGTGATGCAAGTCACGCGCCATCGTAGCTTAAAGGCGATTTGCTTTTTTTTCTATTTTATTTTTTAAATACTTTTTGTGAAAGTGAAACTGATAGGAGGCGGTGGTCCAGTGGTTAGCGTGTCAAGCTCACAGTGCAGAGGTCATGGGTTCAATCCTTGCTCCGGCCTCCTGTGTGGAGTTTGCATGTTCTCCCGGGACCTGCGTGGGTTTTCTCCGGGTGCTCCGGTTTCCTCCCACATTCCAAAAAACATGCATGGCAGGCTGATTGATCACTCTAAATTGTCCCTAGGTGTGAGTGTGAGCGTGGATGGTTGTTCGTCTCTGTGTGCCCTGCGATTGACCGGCAACCAATTCAGGGTGTCCCCCGCCTACTGCCCGAAGACTGCTGGGATAGGCTCCAGCACCCCCCGCGACCCTAGTGAGGATGAAGCGGTTCGGAAAATGAATGAATGAATGAATGAAACTGATAGGAGGCGGTGGTCCAGTGGTTAGCGTGTCAAGCTCACAGTGCAGAGGTCATGGGTTCAATCCTTGCTCCGGCCTTCCTGTGTGGAGTTTGCATGTTCTCCCGGGAACTCCAGTGCATGGCAGGCTGATTGAACACTCTAAATTGTCCCTAAGTGTGAGTGTGAGCGCAGATGGTTGTTCAGCTCTCAATGCGATTGGCTGCCTGAAGACGGCTGGGAGGATGGAGCGGATCAGAAAATGGATGGATGGATGAAACTGATAGGATGATTAGGGTACGGTGTACACTCACACAGGATTATATAATATGAATAACACGCACACAAATCTTCCCCCCCCCCCCCCCCCCCCATTTCCCCCTACACCCACTGCGATGGACTTGGGCTCAGGGCTACCGGTCGATCACGATTGACTGGTTGGGCATCCCTGCTCTAAATTCTCCTGAGCCATGAGCGCGAATGGTTATTCGTCTATGTGTGCCCTGTGATTGGCTGGCGACCAGTTCAGGGTGTCCTCCGCCTACTGCCCGAATAACTGGGATAGGCTCCAGCACGCCCGCGACCCTTGTGAGGAAGAGTGTATCAGAAAATGGATGGATAGTTTCAAAACATTTTCGGGTTTTAAATTTGGGTTTTCATCCAAAATCATCTTCAAAACCAAATTTGTTAACAAATTTGGTTTTGAAGATGATTTTTTTTCCCTATTCAAAGCATGCAAGAAATTGTCAATTATTACATTTCTGTTTCCTGCTGTGCTGAGACAGAAGAGTAGCTGCAAAAACTTGGTCATTTCTGCTTTAATTCTGATCACGTTCATCACGATGCTCAGGCTTCTGATTGGCTTAACGGTCTGTAGTTAGGGGTGAGGCCATCTCATCTTTTTTTACAAAGGTCGCACCTTTTTATCTGACACAACCCACTCAAGCCTGTGAACGCCCCACACAATTAAACTGCCTCTTCATGTAAAGGATTTGCAGAATAATTCCTGGATCACCATTCAAAGATTTAATGGACTTTTTTTGTTAGACTGTTCTGAAGACATTCTTGGATGGAAAACTTCCTGGATGGACATAAACAACATGACATATTTTCCCAATAAAACACATAAAGATTGGTTCTCAAGTGGGCATTACTCTTTCAAGTAATGGTTGAGGTTTCAAGTCAGGGTTACAAATCTGGGTCTAAAGTTTGTTAGGGCTTCAAATAAAAGTTTATGGAGTCAAGTCAGGTTTAGGGTTTCAAAGTTTGCATTCAGGTTTCAAGTAAGGGTTCCAACTAACGGTTTCAACCCTGAGTAAGTGTTTCAAGTCAGAGTTTCAGTATCACGTCAGGGTAAAGGTTTCTAGCATGGCCTAGGCCGGGCAAGGGTAGGGAACTCCGATTCCTTGAGATCCATATGCTGCCTGTTTTAGAGCCCTCGCTACTCCAACACACCTGATTCAATCGATCATGATCTTTTCAGGCTTCTACAGAGCTTGCTGATGAGCTGATCATTTGAATCAGTAGAGAGACAGATCTAAAACAGGCAAGACATGGCTCCCGAGGAACCAGAGTTCCCTACTACTGGTTTAGGGTTTAAAACCTGGATTAGTGTTTCAAGACACTTTTATAGTTTCAAATTAAGGTTACCTGGGTTAGCGTTTCATGCCAAGGTTAAGTTTTCAAAGTATTAGTTTTATCATGTTTGGGTTTCAAACCATGCTTGCAAATTAAGGTTTCTAACGTGATTTAGGGTTTCAAGGCTGGATTAGTGTTAAAAATCACTTTTACTGTTTCAAATTAGGATTGCAATTTGTGGTTTCAAACCTGTGTTAGTGCCAAAGTTAGGTTTTTAAAGTTGGGGTTGAAGTCATGGTATGGGTTTTAAATTAGGGTTACGAACTATGGTTTCAAGATGGATAGGTTAGGGTTTCAAAGTAGGGTTTCTAATCAATATTGCAAATTGGGGTTTCAAATAAGGGTCGGGGTTTTAAATCAGGCTTACACATTGAGGATGTGTTTGGGTTCATTGTTAGGGCTTCAATTGATGCTTTTAAATCATGGTTAGGGTTTCAAATTAGGGTTTTGAGATCATGTTAGGGTTTCAAGACTGGGTTAGGTTTTCAACTAAGGGGGTCATGACAGGGTTCCGATTTCAAGGTAGGTTTACAAATTCAGATTTTTGGTCAGGGTTTGTATTTCAAACCTGAGTATTTAGGTGTATGAATATTTGGTCATGCTTGATGCATAACGACGAAGAATCTCCTTTTTGTTACTGCACTGCCATCTTGATTGACTAAAAAGTAACAGAATCACTCCTCACTGTACACGAGACCATCTGATTGGTTGAATTAAAGCTATTGTTGTTTTTGCATGGTAGGAGGCAGCAGCAAAGTTGTTGAGCTGACGAAAAACATAAGATGCCAGCTTTGATGACAGGAAGTATGCAGAGAGGGCGACCAGAGATGGAATTAAACTTTTATGACCCATGAATATTTCATGTTCTGGGCAGTGATTCCCACCTTCTGGTGCATATACTCTGTGTGCGCATGTGTGTGTAGGAGGAAAACCCCACTAGTTGTGAGCGTTCTTGTAGATTTGAGGTTTACTTTTAACACAACAACGTAACAAAAATTTCTGAAATTCAGCCCCCAAAGCAAGTTTCACTTTGCCACTTGAAATTTGATAGGCATGTGGACCAAAAATAGACCCACAAAAAAGTCTCTAGATACCATGTCTGCAAAGAATCAGGAATTTGACCATTTTGGTTTGGACCTGCCATTTGAGGGACACTTTGACACTCATAGTTGCTCCACAATTTTGGAAATTCAGCCCCCAAAGCCAGTTTTACGGAGCTAACTAGTAAAATTTGGTAGCTATGGCCATTATAGATAGACCCTCCAACAATTCTCAGAAAGACATTCTCGAAAAAGAAACAGATTTGGTCTGAAGCCACCATTATAGGGTTGTTTGGAAACTTTAATGCAGTACATCCACGAAAAAATTAAATAAATCCGCCCCAAAGCCAGATGCATTTAACAGCATAAAATTTGGTTCGCATTTTCTATCATGATTTGCCCCCAAAAAATTCTCAAAAACCCATTCCGGAAAAGACTCAGGAAGTCTGCGATCTTCATTTGAACCCACGTTTTAGACATATGTTGGCAGTTTCTTTGAGTCCTTCAGAAGCAAATGTTTCGACAGATTTTGCACGATTGCTGGCAAATTAAAAATGTGGGATTTAGAAACCACTGTATTGCAGTCATTTTGTCTGTTTCTGGGGTCCTGAAAAAAAAGGATCTCAGATGCCCAATTCCGAGATGTTAATTTTCATAATTGCATGTGGCCAGAGCACGCAGGACAAATGTGACAGCTCGCGCAGCGGGAGGAGACACATTTAACTTGAGTGCACATAATTATTTTGCCAGTGACGCAAGGACCCTCCGATTTGAGCCGCGAACACGGAACTGGCTCAATCGATAATCGAGCCAGGGCCGATCAATATGTCAGTTCGGTTTTCATCCATGCCTCTCTCGTCTCGCCGATCATCAACACTAGCGAACGCCGAAGGCTAATCATCGATTGCGATAGTATTTTTAGCTTAGCATATTGATCACGGGCCGCACTGTAGGTCGAACAAAGCGCGTGTTTGTACACAACACTGCACACTGTAAGGAAATCAATAGAGCTCAGCCAGATGCTTGATCCACTCTGTTGTTGTTGCTCCTATAATGCGTTTGCTTATATAAGTCAATGCTAGTCATTAGCCATTATGCTGTCGGCCCCATGCTATTTATGTTAGTGTCTGCTTGGCAAAATTATGTCAATGCTGCATATATGTAAAAACAATAGAACTGCTGATATAGAACAGCGTATTAAACATATTCTGTATCTTGCAAAAAAAAATTCAAAGTCAAAACAAAACACTTGTGGAGTTAATCTTTAGATCAGTGATCCCCAACCAGTCTTCCGTATCATATTTCACATCATTGTGCTAAAATTGATTATTTACTCAAAATAATCTATTGTTGTTTCTCTTTCCATGCCTGTGACCTTTCGTGTCTCGCAAGATTTGACGTTTATGGTTGAATCCGTTATATGTCCCCAGTTGTCATTCTTGATTTTCATTACGTTACACTATATTTTTTTGAGAAAGCAATCCTTAGGCATTTAGTCCTCCAGAATGTCTAATTGCTGCTTTTTGTGCCAAATCCTTCAGAATTGGCCATTAGAACAAACTCCCCCATGGTATCAGATGGCACATTGCTAAAAATTAAATATGTTATGAATAATAAATACAACCAGTAAGTTGTTATTTGGAAAATCAATCATATCTGAGGGCAAACTCAAAACTATATTGTGTGTATTGTAGGATGTACTGTATAGTGTTTGATGTTGTTCTTGCATGTGGGTGTGCTTGTTGTTTGCCCAGGCAGCCTTTCCACTCACTCCCTCTGCGCATCATTACGACTCTAAATGTATATACTGTATATCCTATGGATGTGTGTGTCTCTACCTATATGCATGTGCATGTGTGCGCGTGTAAGTCGTGGCGTGTGTGGGCAGCTCAAAGCGTCATGCTGTAGGGTTAACGATGGCCTTTGCACTGCGCATGCTGACTTATGTTCAACGATGGTTAAAAAAACAAAAAAAACAAAACAGAACAAAGACACCTACACAGTGCCACAGGAAACAACACAACACTAAACCATCTGAGTTAGTAATGGTCAAATGTCCGAGGGATATTTTAAAAAATTCAACCCCCAAAGACAGTTTCACTGAACAGCTTGAGATTTGGTGGGTCTGTTTATCCTTAGAAGTGCCACAAAAAAAGTCTCAAAATCCCTTGCGCGAAAATACACGGAAAGTCTATCAATTTGATTTGAAGTGGACTTCCTTGAGGTTCAGTGACAAACATGTTGTAGATTTGTTGTCAGATTGCAACCGAATAAAAAAATGAAACCCCAGAAACCAGTTGTACTTAGCAGCATGAAATTTGGCAGGCATGTCTATCATGAGTAGACCCACCAAAAAGACTAAAGAAGCCAGCCTGAAAATACACAGAAAGTCTGCCATTTTGGTTAAAAGCAGACTTGTTGGGCCATTTTCAGGGGTCCTGCAAAGGCGAACTTGTTCTTGAGATTTTCAGATTGATATCCCAAAAAATAAATGAATAAAAATCAGCCCCAGAAACCAGTTTGAGTTCCAAGGCAAAGTTGTCTTTGACATTTTTTCCGATTGCTGCCAAATTTAAACTATGTAGAGGAGACAAATAGATAACATCTATTCGTCTTTGCATGTGGACATGACATAGCAGCTAATTGTGGCCAAATTGTTAAATATACACATCATATTTCCATAAATTATATTCATTTACTTAACTTCAGATGGATCTAGGCCACTCAATGGGAGTGAATTGTACAAACACATTTTGGGTTGTATACAGGCCTCTGTAAAAGATATGTATTTGTTGACAGGGAGGCTCTGTATACTTGCCTCAGTTTATTTTGTGTTTGCTGCCTGCACACTTTTTATATGCGCGCCGCTTGTACAAGCGTTTGTGTATTGTGTGTATGGGAGTGTGTGTGAGCGTTCGCACCAGCGGGCCCTCTTTATTCGGAGCACAAACAAAAAAGGGCTCCTGACGTCTTTTCTGGCTGGCTGACGTTGCTGGCAGGAGTCCTGGGCACCGCCGGTGGTAGCTGTAGGGCGGGGTGTGGGGGTGGGAGGGGGGGGGGTCTATTGGGGGGAACAATCTCGACAAAGTGGCGTGAATTAATGTGACTAATTAACACGGCGTTAATTATTTGTAAATTGCATGTTTGGATACACATTACTTGAGAGGCATATGCCGCTCGTTGTCTTCCCTCCTGAGTCCGCAGCTATCGCGCAAGCTGAAGCTAGCCAGCCAGCCAACCAGCCAGGGGAAAGACTACACAGAAAGTGAGATGTTCTAAACCTGTCTAATTAATATCATAAACAGTTGTGCCCTGATATACAAGTTGGATTTGTATGTGGCCACATTTGTATCCCAAATCATCCTTCCCCGTTGAAAGAAATGGAAATGGAACTCATCTGTTCCAGCCATGTGTTTTTTTTCCCCCAAAAGTAAACTGTCTCTTCAAAGTTTTTGTACTGTATAGAAATACACAGAAAGAAGATTTGCTCTCCACATGACCTGCAGACACACAAAAACCACCACTACATTACATGACTGAACCTCATGTATTGTCTTTCCTTGTTCATCGTTGGCAAACTGGCCTCATGATGCATTAGCGTCACCAATGATTATTTTCCCTCCACTGCAAGAAAATAAAAATGAATTGATAATGGTTGTCAGAGGTCAAGGGTTTGATTCCAGGCTCTGGCCTTCCTGCGTGCGTTTTCTCCGGGTACTCCTTTTTCCTCCCAAATTCCCAAAACATGCGTGGTAGGTTGAATTGGCAACTCTAAATCAGGGGTGTCCAAAGTCGGTCCTGAAGGGCCGCTGTCCTGCCTGTTTTCCAGCTCTCCTAGGAGCAACACACCTGATTCAAATCATCAGGATCGTTCTAAAGCTGCTTTAGAGCTGGCTAATGAGCTGATCACCTGAATCAGGTGTGTTGCAGCCGGGAGAGCTCGAAAACAGGCAGGACAGCGGCCCTCCAGGCCCGGAGCTGGACATGCTAGCTCTAAATTGCCCCTATGTGTGATTTTGAGTGTGTGTGATTGGTTGTCTATATGTGGCCTCCGATTGGCTGGCCACCAGTTCAGGGTGTACCCGCCGACTGCCCGAAGACAGCTGGAATAGGCTCCAGCATGCCCAAAATCTTAGGAATTACAGTCAAACCTCGGTTTTCGTCCATAATCCGTTCCAGAAGGCTGTTCGAAAACCGAATTGTTCGAAAACCGAAACCACGCTCTTTTTAAAATAAAAATATTTATTGAACGCGTCTGCTCACAATGGAAGGCAAAACGAGGAAGCGTCACTTCCTCGTCTAGCCGAGGAAGCGTCACTTCCTCGTGTAAGGAAGGCGAGAGGAGTCAAATGGTGCATTCAAGTGCGCTCAGTTTGTTCGCGAACCGAAATTTGTTCGTCATCCGAGGCATAAAAAACTCGAAATTTTTGGTCGAAAACCAAATTGGTCGAGAAGTGAGACGTTCTAAAACCGAGGTTTGACTGTATTATATTACTTAATTTAAGCAAAGCCACATTTACCGTGACCGCCATCTCCAATGCGTAACACAATGCACAATGTTGTTCTTTCTGCTGTGTTGTACAGAAAGCATATCCATGTATCTTTTTTTGTTTCCGACCACCAAGCCCCTTTGTTGACACTGCCGCCATGGTCCATCAATGGAAAGCGTGTGTGTGACTATTGACCGCAGATGTGATGTGTTGTGCCGGCCAGGTGGTGGGCGTAACCAAACAAGGATAAATTGCAGCAGCATTGCTGATATTTTTTGACTGACAGATTAAATCCACAATAGGAGGAGATGCATTTTGAACGTCTGACAGACCACACGCTAACACTTTGGTCAAGTCTCGTCTCATCAACGAAAACTCACGCGTCACTTCATATTTTAGTCATCAAAGAGTTTAACTCATCATTTTCTCGTTATCATCATGGAAAAAAAGGGGCGTGAACGAAACAATTTCGTCATCGTTGACGAAAACAACACTACTGAGATTACTATGATTTTTTTTTTTTAATTGCGTATAGTTTGGACATTATTCCTGGAAAGGTGCAATTTATTCTTGTGATATGAAAACTTTAGGAATATAAACTCCGGCATGGTTTTTGATGAACACTTGGGCCTACTGTATTTTAATGTGAGTCATTATCGTGGTACTTGGAAAGCCGATTTCCTGGGTGGTGCTTGGATATCAAAAATGAATGATTTCAGCCTACCAGGTTTGGAGTCGGCTAAGTATGACATCAAAGTCTGAGGTTTCACCGTCTACTATCATACTACTTTTAGTTTTTCATTGTGGTGTAAAAGCGTTCATGAATGGAAGTCAGCTGACTTGTAATGTCAACAGTCTGCACACTTTTACAAGGGACCCCAAGCTGCTCGTTCTTCAGTCCAGCCGGCTCGAGTGTAAATAAAAACGCCGACCAGAGCCAAGCGACGACGGCAACTCTTGAAACGATCCCAGCGTGGCCGCCATTACTCGCCATCTATCACTCTGTCACCCCCGGCGACGCACGCTGGGTTTGATTGGGACGCCTATTTTGGCAAGACAAACTCTGGGCCTCACTCCACCTCGCCACCACTCTCTCTCTCTTTCTCTCTCTCTGTCTCGCTCCCTCGCTCGCTGACAACCCTTATTTTTTTCATCTTCCCTTCTTCTACCGCTCCCTCTTTCCATCTTTCATCCCCCCTGCTCCCGCAACCCCCCTCAGAGCTCCTGCTCATTAGCAGTCAGCTCCACTGCAAGACGTACTTTGTTTTGTAGTGCTGGCCGAGCAAGGGAGGCAGAGAGAGAGCGAGAGAGAGAGAGAGAGAGAGAGACGAGCGACGGGTCCAATTGCTGCTCATGATGCCAAACACTGTATGTGTTACTTAGCCATGCCTGACTATTGAGTTGGAAAAACATGCCAGTCATGGCTGTGCACACATACAAATTCACACACAAAAACACACACACATTTTTCCATTGGACACAATAGAAATGGAAATAATCTGTTCTGAAGTCAAACTGTAGCCGTGTAAAACTTTTTAAGTGACATTATAACTGCCTAAACATACAGGTGTTAAAAAAAATGTTTATTCCACCTGAATAGGTTAAATTAAAGGAAAAAAATCGTATTTTGTGATGCTGGTATCTTACGGATTTGAATGTGATATTACATTAGCATAGCAACTGTTCGCATGTTGGCATCATACCCATTATCAAAAGTGTTTCAGACGACTGAGTTTGAATGTTTTGATGTTTATGTTTCGGACTACAGGGCATGGTTTAAACTGTGAGGTAGCCTAGCCGAGGCGCTTTCTATACAGAGTTATTGACCGAGCCCTGCTGCCAGTAATGAAAATCCATGAGGAATTGATGTCACCAGTTGTCAATAGATGCCATGAGATAGCAGAAAAGCACTACTTTTGTCTAAATGAAATGCCTCAACTCATTCCAACATACAACAGCACCAACATGCCACAAATTAGCATCAAAGCACAACATTTGTCGAAATGGCGCGCTCAACTCACATAGTTCGTTGGCACCAGGATACCATGAGATTTGGGCAAAGCACTTTCTTTTGTCAAAATTGAGCTCCTCAATCTATTTTAACAAAATTCCTTGGTACAAAGATGCAACAAGATGGTGGCAAAGCACTACTTTTGTCCAAATGAAGCTCCTCAACTTTATCATAGTCCCTTGGAAACAAGATGCAACAAGAAGGCAGTGGAGCAATATTTTGTGTCTAACTTTGAATGTCTTCATCTGCTCTGTTTGGAATCGCTTTTAGTTGTTGTGCTTTTGGTTGAGTAAAGCACATTAAGTTGCCCTGTGTATAAAAATTGCTACAGTATCTGTGACTTGACTTGCCTGAAAGCACCTCAACTCACTTCAGCATAGTTCCTTGGGACCAAGATGCCACAAGTTGGAAATAAAGCACTACTGTTGCCAGAATGATAGCCCCCCACACCTCCCAATTCACTTCAACTTAGTTCCTTGATACCAAGACACTGCTATATGGCAAACACTATTATTGTTTTGACCTGAACATAAAAACGCGTGACAGAGGCTTCGGGGCACGACGCATCCTGAACTGGAGAACACACATTTCATTTGCTGACTGAATGAATTAGGAACGCTAGAGTTGTGTGTTTCATGTCCAATAGAATCATTTTTTTCCTTTATGTTGTATACATGCATTTGTAATTGCCATGTTTAGACTGTATTACATGATTATGTTTTTCAATCTATAAATGTTCATACTGTATTATACATCGTAGTTGGCGGCCATTTTATTTGAAATGTTTACAACAACATACTGCGATAACATACACATTCGTTATGTCCCTCAAGGTACTTTGTAACGAGGTTCAACTTTACTGTATTGTACATATCCAGAGTTTATCAAACCAACTAATACATGTTGTCATTTTGTACATTCTCATTTGAAAGGGTTTTGCGATACTCAGCATGATTTAAATTCTCGATTTATCTGCCTATGTACTTTTAGTATTCAAGATACAGTCTTGTGCTTAAACTAGCATAAATTATATTAGCATGTTAGCATTATACACATTCCAAATTGAAAGGGTATACAGTATGTAATTACAGCACATGATGTAAAACCCCCTTTGTACGAAAAAATCCCTTTTTTGTATTCTGGGTGATATTTTGCTTCTGCAAGTCTTAGCAACTGTTAGCACGTGAGCATTCTCCACACATGATCTCATTGACCACATCTTTCCTTGTCCTATTTGCCCTTCTCCGCTGCAGCGATTGGCCGGACGCTGATCCCCCGTTACTTCAGCACGGTGTTTGAGGGCGGCGTCAGTGAGCTGCACTACATCCTCAAGCACTCCAAGGAGTCCTTCCACAACTCGTGCATCACGTTGGACTGCGACCAGTGCACCATGGTCACTCAGCATGGCAAGCCCATGTTCACCAAGGTACACTGAACCCTGTTCATCACGCGATGTGCTCCGGACACACGCGCTGTAGCAAAATCCACCCTGTAAGAGACCGTTTAAAAGTCGACGAGATAGCGAAGGTGGAATCAAGATGAACCTCGAATTAGCCGCAGTGTCTAGAATGTAACTCAGCCGCTATTCCCTATGTCATCATAGAGCAGGTTGCAGCTTTAAACAGTTAAACATCAATGCTGTGTGCTTTTTGTTCCTCTCTGTTTCACTCTGCTGCTGTTTAAAAGTCACACCTGCACATTATTAATACACAAATTTGAGTTGCCTTGTCAGGTGTTCAATTTTGATTCATGATGGAATCAGTATTTTCCCAGGGGCCAAATTGCCTTGCACTTCATTATTTATTTTTCTCGTTCCATTCAAATATGCTACAATAATTGGAATTTGTTTTGGAAGGACCACTGGAATTGTATCCTTCAGTTGCTCTGAAGGATACAATTCCAGTGGTCCTTGGCAAATTTCCTGTTTCTTTTTCCATGATACTTTTTTATGAACCTGAAAGACATCCATCCATCCATCCTTCCATTTTCTACCGCTTATCCGGGGTCGGGTCGTGAGGTCACAGCTTTAGCAGGGAAGCCCAGACTTCCCTCTCCCCAGCCACTTCTTCCAGCTCTTCCTAGGGAATCCCATGGCGTTCCCATGCCAGCTGGGAGACATAGTCTCTCCAGCGGGGCCTCCTGCCGGTGGGACATGCCCGAAACACCTCACCAGGGAGACGTCCAGGAGGCATCCTAATCAGATGCCCGAGCCACCTCATCTGGCTCCTCTCGACCTAGAGGAGAAGCAGCTCGACTCCTAGCCCCTCCCGGATGACCGAGCTTCTCACCTTATCTCTCAGGGAGAGCCAGACACCCTGCGAAGAAATTTCGGCCGCTTGTATCCGGGATCTCGTTCTTTCGGTCACGACCCGTAGCTCGTGACCATAGATGAGGGTAGGGACGTAGATTGACCAGTAAATTGAGGGCTTCGCCCTTTGGCTCGGCTCCTTCTTTACCACGACAGACCGATACAAAGTCCGCATCACTGCAGACGCTGCATCCGCCTGTCGATCTCTCGCTCCCTCCTGCCCTCACTTGTGAACAAGACCCCTGTCACGTTGCGGTGGTGATGGAGGACCCCAAAAAGCAGTCAAGAGGGAGGAGCAGGGTGAACTCGACAAACTCTTTTAACAAAATGCTGAGAAAACTAAATCCAGAACAAACAAAGGCCTGGTTAACAACAAGAATCCAAAGTAACAAACAAAAAACGATGGCAGAAGCAAAACACTAACAGAAACAAAGTCAGCAACAGCAAAAAGCAACAGCAACAGCAACAAGCAGCGACAGCAACAATGTCCCGAAACTGAGTGGTCGGGCATCAAGCCTTTTAAAGTGACAACTAGCGACACAATGACCAACAGGTGTGCAGCTGCAGGCGGAGCCCTACCGTGCCACCCATTGGTCACAAACAGAACCATGACAACCCCAAGATGCCTGAAAGACATGCTTACCAAATTTCAGGAGGAAGGTGTTCTCAAGGGCTGCATTTTCAAATGTGTCCAGTTCGTGCATTAGTTTCCTGGTTTCAGGCCAATGATGACATGCTTTGCGCACGCAGTGATGAAACGTTTCACATTTTTGTGTCTTCTATGTATCT
The DNA here is from genome assembly GCA_018466805.1 of Hippocampus abdominalis. Lineage (NCBI taxonomy): Eukaryota > Metazoa > Chordata > Actinopteri > Syngnathiformes > Syngnathidae > Hippocampus > Hippocampus abdominalis. The sequence continues at coordinate 3,418,958 of CM031695.1, read as the reverse complement.
AGTATACAGTATTTGCTTCAGTTTTGGTAACTGTTGCGAAAATCTGTTTGCCATTTTAATTTGGAAAGAACCCTGGAAATAGCCCAAATCAACCCACAATGGTGGACTTCCTTTGTTTTTCAGACATGGGTTGTTGATACCTTGTTGTGGGTTTACTCATGATAGAAATGCCTACCAAATTCCATGTTGCTCAGTGAGACTGGCTTCAGTGGTTTAATTTTCAAATTTGTAACTTTACATATCAGAGTTTCAAAATGACAGTATAAAGGTCGCTTTGAACCAAAATGGTTCACTATTTGTGTCTTTTTGGGTATAGATTTTGAGAGTTCTTTGTGAGTACATTCCTGATCGAGATGCCTACCAAATTCCACGTTGAATTCCCTGAGTGAAACTGGCTTCAGGGGCTGAATTTTCAAAATGTTGACTTTACTTTTCAGAGTTTCTAAAATGCCCCTAAAAAGGCAGCTTTGAACAAAATGAATGTTTCCCTTACCAATCGCAAAAAACCCCCAACTCTCTCGAGGTCTATGAACGACCCTAGCAAATGGGCAAAATTACCCAATAATGTCCACTTCAAAGCAAAATTCCACACATCCTGTAATTTTCAGGCATGGGTTCTTGAAACTTTTTTTTGTGGGTCCATGAACGATATGCCTAACAAATTTCACATTGCTGTCTAAACCTCATTTCTCGAGCTGAATAATAAAAAAAAAAAAAAGTCAGGGCTTTCATGCATGGTTGAACAGTTCATGTTTTGGAGTAACCCTCAAAATAACTTTTCATTTGGACTGAGAATATTAGCGACACAGCCACTTTTAAAACGTGCTGTAATGATAAATAACACAATACATAACATTACCATTCAGATACGAGCAAGGCGCCGTGGGCCCGGTCAACACAAAGCTACATTTTTCTGCCCGCTGTGATTCTCTCGCTCTTTTCATCTGGCTCTAAATTGGATGAGAATAATTAATTTATTAGGAAAAAGAGAAAAAAAAGAAAAGAAGAATTCCAATAAGCGAGCTTGTTGTCCCTCAGCTCCCAGCAGCACCGCCGAGCCTCGCAGCTCCGGAGGCCCGAATCTCAATCAGCTCTGCTTCGCCTCGCTTTTCCCTCACGCAGCCCCCCGCCCCCCACCCCCACCACCACTACCACCACCACCAAACGCACCCCACCACCACTACCTCAACACCCCCTCTTCTCATCCCCTTGCCTTGCTCGCTCGCTCATTCTCCTTTCGCTCTCTCCTTCACCGTACTCCCTCTCATCCCACCCCCCCTAGACCCCCGCTCTACGCACCCTCAAAAAGCGCGCGTGCGCACACACACACACACACACGCACACACACACGCACACACAGACACGCACACACGTGCATCCTTCATCCCTAGAGAAATCATCCCCAGCTCCCATCTCGCTCTCTCCTCCATCCTCTCCCTTTCTCCCTCTTTCTCTCTCTCGTTCTCGCTGTCTGTCTCATTCTTTGAATGTCTCTCGCCCACAACTCTACATTAATGGTGCGAGCACATTTTGAGGTTTATTACCATACACGCCGGTCTTATTTTCTTCTTATTTATCTTGCTTTCTTAATAACAGTGTCATGATTTGTTTTTGTAATAAATGAGTAGTAATGGTGTAACGTCAGTGATGTTTTTAAAGTACAGTATCTAATTACGCTACTAGTTAAAAAATAAATCAGGAGTAGCATTGTAAAAATAGCCATAATACTAAAATGGACATCATTTTCAGGTCAATTTGAATTTGTTTTTCAATGTATAACTTGGATAAACAAAATTCAATTGTATCGTTCATGTTAAAGTGCAAAAAAAAAAAAAGAAAAGAAAACTCATTTTTGAGTGTAGGCTTTTGTGCAAAGCTTTAATTGGTGGGAAAAAAGGTTTTATGTCACTTAAAAAAGAACTCACCAGTTCTACCATAATTTGCAAAGAATTTTTTTTTGAAATTTTTCTTGTAATACCTTCGCATAAACCCATTGCTGATTTGTACAAATGTAACATCTAATGACACATAAAATTAAAAAGGCAGAATTTTTTTAAGTCACTTCTTTTTGTGTGATTTTAAAGTTACTACTTAATGAATGTGTAATATGTTATAATAAACCCTACGCTAATTGTCATCAGAGTAGTCTAATTACGTTTGTGTTAATGTAAGAAACCTGAATATGTCGAATTTTTCGGGGAGTTGTTTCTTTTTGTAATCTAATTGCATCAGCTCTGACATAAAATTAGCATCTAATTACAAGCAACATTATTCACGCTTAAATAAAAATGTAAAACATTAAAAAAATTTACATTATGAACACTATAAAAAGAAAACAATTTTGCAAAAAGCTTGAATTGGAAGAAAACGTATGGTTTTAATTTTTTTCATTTCAAAATTGTTATTTGTGTGTGTAATACTATGTCATCAATTATACTAATTTGCACATACTAAATAAAGTCATCAACATCATTACACCAGATGGTTACATTAGTCCCATTGTTATGCGTTTCCGTCAACTTATGTCCTGTCATTTGTATTCGCCGCCAATGTCTGGCATCACACAAATTGATTTAACTACGCTCGGCTCGCGTGTAACTAATTGATTGAGCGGCGCCGTGTTGTCCTTTGGCGCTCCTTGGCGTTGGAGATGCCCTCATCTCAGCGCCGCCGTGCGTAAGATTTATGACCCCTTCGGTCCCAAATCAATCGGAGGGGGCCGGGGAGATGGTCTGTGAGGGGGCTCCGACTGTTCAATGGAGCGCTTTTTAATTCGGGGGATTCTCCCTCAACTTTTCAATGGCTATTTATCGTGAGATAAATACATTGATTGCGAAGCATTGTGCATAAGCCTGTGACAAAAATATATGAGAGTGTGATCGGATCCATGCTGGATTTTGCATAAAAAGCTTGCATTCATGGGTGTGATATACCGCCCAAAGGTGCCACTAAGATGAATTCAAGTAGCTTTTGTATACTGGGGAATTATTCTGATTTAAGCACTGTAGCTATTTATTCATTTGAAGGGTTCGCGGAAGCTAGGCTAACAAGGCACGTAGTAAAATCCAAATGATATCCACAAATGTATGATGCTAAAATGATAACTCAATTTACGAATAATCGATTTTCAAACTTTGTCAAACTGTCACGATGATGATGTCTGGATGATTACTTTGTCAGGACCAAAAACTTAATATTGTTGGAGGGCTGGTCTCCAAGTGTCCACATCACCGCACAGATTTACCTTCGCTGTCAAGACTGTAGTTTGCAACTTGCTCACCCCGTTCTAAGGGAATTAAAGGACCCACTTTGACTGGCCAATTTGGCTGTGACCCCTCCCACAGTGATACAGCCCTTCCTCTTGCAGGTCTTCCAGCCTGTGCTCATCTGCAAAATTGCTAAAAATGGTTCTAGCCCACCTCTGTGCAGAGATATGCCCCACACCATGCAGGATTTATGCCAGTCACGAAAATAGACTCTGTTGTGCTTAAATCAGCCACATCACTTTGCGTTCTAAAAGTCCACAAGCTTAAGCGAAAACACACAATACAATAGGTGGGCTAACAATATTAGCATCAATTTTGCAGCACTTGTAAAACCGTGCACAACTTATATTTGGGCATAAACATATTCACAAACATATATTCTTTATCCTCTATGAAAAATGACGAATATTTCTGCACCTTATTTGCGACAGTCTTCTCCTGTTAAATCATCACATTTACGACTGATGGCCAAGAAGGAAGCCCATTTAATCAAACTGTTTGATTATTAAACAGTTTAATTCTTCCAGATCTTCCAACTGCCAAAGATATTTAGCTTTTTCACCTACAGCGCCATCTGGTGGGTCACTGCCCCACATGGCCCCAATTTGAGCAAATAGAAACAGCAAATAAATTAAAAACGACATGCTTCTCGGAAGTTCACTGAAAATGTAGCGTTTGCGTAATCATGTCAACCATGCGGCCTTACTTTGACCCCACATGTGTGTGAGCGTGCATCTGTGTATACAGGGGGTCGGACATCTGTCAGACAGAGGGATTTAAACAACTACTTACATTTATGTATTTATTATTTATTTGTTTTATTGACTTTTAAACCACTGGATGATTATTTTGCAAATCTTGCTTTGGTGTGCCCGGTGACAGATGTTGATCTTGACCTAAAAAAAAGACGAAACATTTTTAAAAAGCAACATTTAAAAATGAGCCTCACTGTTGTAACACTTTCGGAAAGGGGGTAAAGGTGTTCTCCCACCTCTTTTGGGGCACCCCACTCTTCCTTAATTTGACGTTGTCCTTTTCCTTAGATACTCTTTGGGATTAATAAAGTATACCGCATCTATTATTCTTCTGTAGCTTATCCCTCCTTCCTTACATTAGTTTCCGAATGTGGCTTTAGCGTTTCATGTGACAAACTCTTGTCAAACGGAAGTAACACATGCACCACATATACTTACCACCATCTCATTGAACCCAATTAAATTTTGGCTGTTATACTCGGGGGTTTTTTTCCATCAAAATTGTTAATATCATTTTTTTTTTGTTTTTCCCCCTACTTTATTTGTAGAGGGAATTGGTTACAATATTGATGGCAATTCATTCATTTTCCAATCCGCTTATCCTCACAAGGGTCGCGGGGGGTGCTGGAGCCTATCCCAGCTATCTTTGGACAGTAGGTGGGGGACACCCTGAATCGGTTGCCAGCAGGGGACACAGAAACAAACAACCATCCGCGCTCGCACTCACACCTAGGGACAATTTGCAGTGTTCAATCAGCCTGCCACGCATGTTTTTGGAATGTGGGAGGAAACCGGAATACCCGGAGAAAACCCACGCAGGCCCGGGGAGAACATGCAAACTCCACACAGGGAGGCCGGAGCTGGGATTGAACCCGGTACCCCTGCACTGTGAGGTCGATGCGCTAACCACTGGACCACCGGGCCGGCGAAAGTTTTGAAATGGTTTTTCTTGGTCTTTTGAACAACACGAACTTAATATCAACTACTTGTTTTAACAATTATTTAATTTTATATTAAAATGTGATCTAAAAAAAATATTAAAGGTGTACTCTACTCAAAAATGTCCTTTACCATATGTGAGTCTATATGTGAGTATATTTTGGTTAATATTGCATTTCTGGAAACTGAAATGAGCAGAAAAATCCACCTATTATCGATCTCTTTCTCCCACTTGCTCTCGACTGAAAATGACATCAGAGTTGCTCAGGGCTCAGGTAACAGCCAATGACAGCTCAGCTTGTGAATGTCACATGACCGAACTGAGAAAACAGGTGAGCCATGATTGGTTGTTACCTGAGCTCGAAGCAACTGTGATTTCATTTTCAGTAGACAGTAAGTCGCAGTGTTTCGACCTGTGTGTTTGCATTGAGTTCTCTTCTAAATAAAAATGATGGTTAACACAATTTTAAAAGACGTTAGTTATAAATAGAATTAAGTACATTTAATAACTTTCTTAATTAATACTGTATACCTCTGAGCTCTATCCTATGTCATTGATGTTCATACACAAGAGCAAAATGGTGAAAAGATTTACGACAACAAAGTTGCTCTCATGCTGACGAAAATGATTATTATATTGGATTACTGGAAACACGCGCGAGCACACATACACACACACACACATACACACACACACATACACAGGTGCACACAAAATTGCCTCCAAACATAAAATGCTTTTAATTTGGCTTTCTGCATGGGGGCGTCCTCTGGAGCAGCCTTGCTTTCCTGTAAGAAGAAAAAAAAAAGTGAAAACCAAAGTGTATCATCCAGCGAGGCTGTTTTAAACGCCCGAGACAAAAGAAGTCCAGGTCAGGCAGAGTTGCCAATTAGGAGAGAGAAAGAGAGAGCAAGAGAGAGAGAGAGAGAGAGAGAGAGAGAGAGAGAGAGAGAGGATGAAGGAAGAGAACATTTTCTAGCCCCCTTTAGCTGAAGCCAGCGCTCACCGGGGCGCTCGCTCGCTCCAGCTTCTCCCAGTGCCACGTTGCCTTGACAACCGGCAGTCGAGAGAGGAAGGAGAGAGAGGAGAAAAAAAAATCAGCTGATTAGTCGGCATGGCAACGGCCAAGATGTAATCCCAGCAGACACACTCGCTCTAATCAATGCCCCCCAACGCAGATGCTCTCCCGAGGATCAACAAGAAGGATGCTGCCGGCCGAATTGCGCCCCCCATGGACCCCCACCCCGTGCCGCCACGCCTCACACACTCAAAACAAATAATTAGTCAAAGCTAAATAAATAAATAAATATGGCAAGCATGGTGTCTTTTGGCAAATCCTGAAAATGATCATCAAAGTTTTAGGAAAAGCTTAGGCCACATTAAACCGTGTACAGTACACTCGAAATACAGTTGGGTTCAGAATAACCAAATTTGGAGTCAAAAAAGGACCGACCACTTGTCTCCCCTATAAAGTAACTCCAAAAATATTTTCTTTGTACAAAAAAAAAAAAAAACACACAGAAAGATTGTTTTGTACATTTTTAATAGGGTTAAATTGAACCAAGCAGCAGTTGGTCACTTTTTGACCCGTAAGTGGGTTATTTTTTACCCGAGTGACATTTTGTGTCACCCTCTCGTGTACATCCTTCCGCTCAGGCCTAATATGGGCCAACCCCAATTGTTGCTTGTCCAAATGCCATCCCTTAATTATGCTCGAAATAGATGCTTCCAACGAAAATGGCTGTCTTCTTTTTCGGTTTTGGGTCCTTGAAACTTTTTCTGCGACAGCCAATTGATATCTAACTGCTGGGTCGGGATTCATCAGACAGGAATATGGAAAACTACTATACAGGGGCTCAGGCATGTGCACAGATAGACCCCTTGTGGTTCTCAGCACCAGCTCTTTTACCCCGGAAGAGAAAAGTGCTTTTTGATTGGAGCTAATTTGCTTTTCCATCAGTCCTAATATTGTTGAAAAATCTCTGTCATTAACCCTCTCCAGAAGTGTTTGGATGCAGTATCAAATGAATATGATTTGAGTTTCTGGGAGAAGTGTGGGTGTCAGCCTTCACCTTTTGAACAAGGGTGTGTAGACTTTTTATATCGACTCGAGCTTGCGTTCCCCACTTTGTAAATGGTTTATTGACTGTGTTGACAACAGAAATTAATAGGCTGCTTAAGGTCTGTATAGCTGTGCTACTTTTTCAATTAATTCATCATTTTGGCGATGGTTGCCCTATTATTTGGCTTGAACACCCGCCCCTAAAAATGTCTGTTCCATTGCTTTATATTCATGTGTTGTTTTTGTTTTTTTCAGGCAAATGCTGTGTTGACTTGAATTCTGAGTTTACTCCTGCGTTAGTGTTGGTTAGTGATAGACTATGACGCATTCCTACTTCCTGCTACTACCTACTTGCGTGCTACATTTTAGAAGCGGAACTCTTATTGTGGGCGGCCCGGTAGTCCAGTGGTTAGCACGTCGGCTTCACAGTGCTGAGGTACCGGGTTCGATCCCAGCTCCGGCCTCCCTGTGTGGAGTTTGCATGTTCTCCCCGGGCTTGCGTGGGTTTTCTCCGGGTGCTCCGGTTTCCTCCCACATTCCAAAAACATGCATGGCAGGCTCGTTGGGCACTCTAAATTGTCCCTAGGTATGAGTGTGAGCGTGGATGGTTGTTCGTCTCTGTGTGCCCTGCGATTGGCTGGCAACCAATTCATGGTGTCCCCCGCCTACTGCCCGAAGACGGCTGGGATAGGCTCCAGCACCCCCCGCGACCCTAGTGAGGATCAAGCGGTTCGGAAAATGGATGGATGAACTCTTATTGTAAACCGAGGACCCTGTTGAAAATGAACTGTTATTGGCCTTTTACAAAGTACTTGTTAATCTTCAGGTTTTTTTGCATTTTATTTATTTATTGATTGATTAAAAGGTTCAATTTTCAGAGCTGAAATGAAATCAAAGTTCACCTGATTTTTAAATATTTACATCCTAGTTCACATTCATTACCTGATTGAGTTTTCTGGTGACAAATGTGTAAGTCTCGGCAGAGGTCTTTTTTGTTTTTCCAAATGAATCTAACAAGTGGCAATGTGGCAGCAGGTTTGCACGGAAGGTCGCCTGATCGTGGAGTTCGCCTTCGACGACCTGATTAGGATCAAGACGTGGCACTTTACCATCCGGCAGTACCGAGAGCTCATCCCTCGCAGCATAGTGGCCATGCATGTGAGTTTTGCCACACACATGTCTGCATAACACACACACACACACAGTCAAATCCCTGAAAGTTAGCAACATCGAAGCAGAGAGATTTTTTTTTTTTAAGAGCAAGGTATTGTCTCTGATGGAGAGGTTGGATAATCGGCTTAATTTCAGTAAGTGACATTCAGACCCTTGATCTGTTGCCCATGTCTAGACATGCAAGCTGTTCAAAAACACACACACACACACACACACACACACACACACACACACACACACACACACAAAATCTAATTATTGTGCACAATTACAACACACCAAGCCATTTTAACTCTATAGAGACAGTTTTGTTAATCAAATAATCACTTCATCAAAGGGTAGATTAGAGAACCTTAATTGTCATTTGAATACTTCCAGCTTTGTCAAGGCCCTTTCTTTTTGTGTTCTGTGAGACAAATCAAGGTCCAGTGAGAATGTGCTAGGATTAATTTGTTAGGGAAGAACCAAGACCCTTCAACACTTTTGGAAAAAAAACTGTTTGTGTGCCAATACTTTTGTCTGCATGTTGTATTTCACATCCAGTAGGTGGCACATGTCCCAATACTTTTGGTATCCCAATACATTTATCCACGTTACATTCCACTTCATGTTAGTGGACTGTCATTTACATTTCGCACCAAATAGGTGGCATGTGTCCCAATACTTTTCTCCCTGTGCCGGTGGCGTGCGTCAAAATACTTTCGTCACAACGTTGTACTCAACTTCCTGCAGGATGCACGTGTCCCAATTAGGGCTGTCACTATTGAATCTTTTTAGAATCGATTATCCTATCGAATGCTCCATCAAATAATCAGGTAGTTGGGTGGCTTTGCACCACATCTGCGAAAAATATTCCTGCTGCTGAATGAGCCTTTGCTGTGAAACTTTTCTTAGTTTGTGTCTGTCTATCTGTATTATACTACCCCCTGGTGGCCAAGGCACGCACTCCAGAAGGAACTCAATGTGCGGCACAAACAGGTTAATGCTGTGTTTCTCAAATAGTGGGGTGCGCCTTCCTGGGGGGCGGGGGTGCGTGACTCCATCAAGGGGGGCGCGTTTGACCTCGGGGAACATGCTTTTTTATTTAGATTTTTTTTTAACTGTCTGAGAATAAAGTGCAGTTGCACCTCCACTACATTAGGGGGCAGTGGCGCTCTCATTGGCAGAGTTTGCGCAGGGAGCATTCGAAGGGAGGAAATCTGACGAAGCGTACGTAGCGCTGTGACTACGGTGGGAGACGAGTAAAGATCGAAGTGCTTACTCGGTCTAAAAGTGTTGGTAGCAGACAGCATGAAGCCAAATAAATTCAGGCGTCACTTAAAGACATTACACCCCAATCACGCTGATAAGCTGCTTGAGGTTTTTTCAGCGAAAACGTGCCGAATATTGCCAACAATCATGCCGCTTTGTGACTGCTACTTCATTAACCAAAAATACAGGTTGAGCATCTGCCGAAAGTTGCTTAGTCCTGGTTGAAACCTTGCTTCGAAAAGCTGTGCATTGCAAATCCTGCTCCTTATAGCATAAATCCATAATCTTTGATTAAAAAAAAAAAATCAGCACAAATTATTTTATATATTTTTGTTTTGCAGGTTTTTTTTATATTGTGCTCCTGAGTTAATGTTGGTGATCAGTTTGAATGCATTATTATTTATTGATTTTATGTAATTTTATTTGTCAGTATCATATGGCTTGACATCGTCCGTCAGTCAAAAATGTTTACAGTTTAATTAAGGATTTAATTTTATTTTTGAATTTCAGATGCACTTTAAATCTTTTCTGTTACAGTTAAGAAAGCTATTCTTTGTTGGAAGTTGGTCCATATTTCTTTTTTTTATTCTCTTATAGGTTAATAAGAATACAGTGTTATGCAGAGGTGTACTTCTAGCAATTTTATAGACAAATTATACGATTTATAGTCGCGCGGGGAGAGGGGGAGCAAGATGTTTTCTTCTTCCTGGGAGGGGCATGACAGAAAATAATTGAGAAACACTGGGTTAATGGCGCGGCCCAGTAGTCCAGTGGTTAGCACATCGGCTTCACAGTGCTAGGTACCGGGTTCAATTCCAGCTCCGGCCTCCCTGTGTGGAGTTTGCATGTTCTCCCCGGGCTTGCGTGGGTTTTCTCCGGGTACTCCGGTTTCCTCCCACTTTCCAAAAACATGCATTGCAGGCTGATTGAACACTCTAAATTGTCCCTAGGTGTGAGTGTGAGCGCGCATGGTTGTTTGTCTCTGTGTGCCCTGCGATTGGCTGGCAACCAATTCGGGGTGTCCCCCGCCTACTGCCCGAAGACAGCTGGGATAGGCTCCAGCACCCCCCGCGACCCTAGTGAGGATGAGGCGGTTCGGAAGATGAATGAATGAATGAATGAATGGGTTAATGGCACTTTCGTTCATTTCAAGGCAAAGCCACTTTTAGTCCAAACAAAGGTGATATCCATCCGGATACTTTTGTCCATACCTTACGTTGTCTATGTTATGTCAGTGTGTGGATTTCTTTTAGCCAAATCTAAATACAAATTCGACCTCGCCGAGAAAGTAGCCCCTGTGGGTGCCATTTCACTAATTCCTGAAGAGGTGCAGTGGTTGTACTGTGTGTATTTGTGCGTGTGCGTGTGTGTGTTTCTAGTGTGCAGTGTTCACTCTTTTTGATGGCTGTGCCTCCTAATGAAGGCACACACACAAACATACGTGCGCACGCACACACACTGGGAAATGAGAACAGACTCCAAAACTTGTGAGGTGGACAGTCAAATGTGCGTCTATAATTTTAATCGAGGATTTTTTTTCTTCTAGTCATTCTGCTTATTTGGCAAGAGAAGCCATCACATTAATCATATGACACATGACCCAGCATTCCGTCAGCTTTTTTTTTTCAATACGGATGACTTGTTGGTGTGTTTATTTCTATTGTGCCAGGTTATTGAATAACTAGGCAGAAGAGAGACTTTTTCCCTATGGATTATACGCCCTAAATTTCCCAGTGCAGTATCCACTTATGGTTCTGAATAAGAAAACGATGGCTATAATCACATTTTACAATGTACGTAATATTCTGTGAGAGTATCTAAAGCTGTTAAGTGATGACTGTTTAGTGGCGTGGGAATGCATAGTCGCCATACAGTCAAATAAATCATCACCTAAGTAAGTGTTAGCGAGCTTTGCTTAGTGTGAAAAATGCAAATACACCAAGAGCAAATGTAGTGTGAATGCATAATGCTCTTTTGTCAAGCAATTCCTCCTATTTGCAGATGAAAACATGGTTAACACCGATGTTATTTTTCTTATTGTGACAAAATCAAAATAATCTTGAACACGAGTGACTTGTGGTTAAATTCTCTTTATTGAACAGTCATCAGTACTGTATTACAAAGTGGATGCATCTCAAAAGTATAAATATATCTATTTTTTTCCGGAGGTTCGTTGCCCCACTGGGCCCCAATTTAAGCAGACTGCAACAGCTATGCCTTTTCCATTTGTTGCTAGGCAAAATTTGTGGGTCAAACTCGCACCAGATTTTCATATGAAGACGGAGAAATGGCACACAGTAAAAAAATATGAATGTATTACAGTGCTCTATATAATATCTGATGATATTGGTGGGTCACTGCTCCCTAAATTCAAGCAGAATGTAACAGTTTTTCAATTTTCACTTGTTGATAGGCAGAATTTTTCAGACACCATATTTGACCGTTTTTCACCTTTTTATGTTTTTAAGTCATACATGGCTGTATTCTGGGTACCTTGGTGCAGTGCAAGCAACTGCACCACACAGTCAATAAAGGCCAAGGAGAGGTGGCACTCACTACAGAAATGACTGTATAAAACTTGAAACAATGATTTGAGCAATCCATACAAAGTACATATTCAAACCAAAAAATTAGTTTTTCTCTCAACGCTGGACCCTCAGATGGATCTTGCGGAGGACTCCCCTAGTTGCCCCTGATGTTGAGCCCCCAGTGTTAGCATAGTGATTAGCGTCATCCACATCATTGCTGCTTTGTTTTCACGGGCACCTTCATATGGGCCCTTCGTACAACATGACATTAAGTGTTTGTCACTTGCTGCTTGGCAGAATTTGTGGGCCGCTGTCCTGTAAGACCAAATAAAGTTAAGTAATACTGACCTGGGCCGCAGGGCTCCACTTCCCAAAAAGTTTTTTTTTTATAATTTTGGAGCAACTGAACTTTCTCAGCACAGCGCTCTGTGACTGGATCTTGCAGGGGGGAATGATATCGGTGCCCCACAAATTCTGCCTAGGTACAAGTGGTTGTGCGTTACTCAAACGAATCAGAGCTGTTCTATTGATTTCATTTGCTAGATAAAGATGCAGTTCAAGCTAATTAGTTTTTTACTGTTGTTTCTGGGTTTCTTTGGGGGCTGTGGAAGTGTGGAAGTGAACCACCAAAACCCACGAGATGATGCCATGGACATAAGTTATGCTAATCCATTGTCTTCAATATAGAATGTAGAGTAGTTTCAATTATAAAATTAATGTGAATAAATATATCCATTTTGGAGGTGGGGGGAGGGGTTAAAACTTCCCTAGCGTGTGCCGTGTCTCCCTCTCCTTTCTTGGCTGTGTGGGCAATGAAATCCTCTGCCCTCAAGTAGCATCAAGAAGCTGTCAATAATGACAGTATTCTTGCCACAGCATGACCCCTCATGGCTGTTGCAGAACACTGCCCCACCTTCACAACTAATTACACCGGTCAACACAATTTTTTCTGTTTTTTTAAAAAATCAGAGACTCAAGAAACTTGTCTCTCTATTCTTTTTTTCACTGATTCGGAATCTGCCCTTGCTTTTTTTTTCCTCAAGCACAGTAGGTCTCATGAAAATAATACACCATTGAATAATATTTATGAATTAAGGAATAGATTCAGCAACAGGTGCGCAAGCTTTTATAGAGCAAGCTTAAATCCAAAATAATGAAAATGTCTCAAAACGATGAACTAGTGAAAAAAAAAGACATTTAATAAGTTTATAGGGACACATAAGGCCGTCTCTGATTAAAATTTTCTGTGGACAAAATCAAAACGGGACTCACAGTGGTTAACCTTAGCGGTTAGCATTGTGCTTATTTGTGCTCGTGTTAGCTTTGTTGTTGTCGTCGTTTTGTGTTTTTTTTTTTTTGGTGCATCCCACACACCCCGCCCCACCACACACCCGTGCCCTGGGGATTGGGGGGGGGGGGGGGCTGAGAAATCAATTAATGGAATCATGATTAGGACATGGAAGTAATCATGTCATTAATTATATGACTTGATTAGTGTGACAATAACAAAGGTCTACTTGACTTAAAATGACAACATGCGCGTTAAGTGTTTTTTTTTTCATTTCCGACTTGAGTGCATCGAACATGTATGAATGCCAATCAGCCAAATTGGTTGCAGATAATTGCTTGTATTCAGATTAATGTAGTGAGTATTTTGTCATGTTGTGTTGTTTTTTTTAAATTTTGCGGGCTCTAAATTTGTCTGCATGCTTTTTTTTTCACTGTAGGCACAAGACCCTCAGGTGCTGGAGCAACTGTCCAAAAACATCACGCGCATGGGTTTGACCAATTTCACCCTCAACTACCTCAGGGTAAGTATGGGACTGTTTGCAATGTATGTATATTGTATGTGTGTACGATATTGAGCAATGATTGCCAAACTTTCACTGAGCCAAGGCGCGTAGCTTACATTGGAAAAATGTCACGGCACACCACCAAACAAAAATGTCACAAATCATTGTATAGATAATGCAGTTAATTGTACCTCGTGTCATATTGTGGAAGAGCATTTCATTGTTCTGCCTGTCACTATATGTTTCTGGCATAGAAAGGGGAACAATGATGCATTATTTGTAGTCAATCAATGATAACTTTCAGATAAATGACATTTATTACAGCAGAGCATCCAATAGTTAACTGTTATTTTATCCTATTTTATTATTTTTTTATCTATTTATTTATTTATTTATTTTTATTTATTTATTTATTTATTTATTTTTATGATTTTTTTTTTTTTTTAATGCACTAAGGAATGGCACCCAAATTTCGTTGTAATCTTATACAATGACAATAAAGGCGATTCTGATTCTTCTGATTCTGATTCTGAATAGAATGTTTTATTGATATTCCAAAATTCTTATTGGCCGAAATATTCATGTCTACTTGCTGATTAGAATACAATTCCTCTTTTCATTAGATCTACTGTATGCAAAAAAATTCTTCTTTACTGATGCATGTTTATGTAGCATGTCAAAGCTATACGATTCCGGAAACAGGAAGATTCTGCGTGAGTGTGTGTGAGTGTGTATGTGTGTGTGTGTGTGTGTGTGTGTGTGTGTGTGTGTGTGTGTGTGTGTGTGTGTGTGTGTGTGTGTTTTTAACTCCGCTGTTGACTGACATGCTAGTATTTTTCCAAAAGGCGAGAAGGCGAGCAAGCGCGAGGCGGAGGAATTAATTGGATACAGAAAATTAGCATAACATTAATGAACACTCCCTGTTGAGACGCGTAATTGCGAAATGGCAGCATGCAATTCGGAGGAGGGTGGACGGGGCGGAGTGGGGTGGGGGGGAGTGCGTTTGGTGAATTTAAGGGCACCTCGGCTGCTTATAATAACCCAATTGAGGGAGACACAAAGGGGGTTGGGGAATGGAGGAATTGAGGAGGGGGCGAGGGCGGAAGGGGGTTATGTGCTGCTGCATGTTTTTGTTTTTCTGTCACAAGGATTGGCAAAGCACAAAAGCATCTGCAACACAACTGATGGACCAGCTTTTATCCAATTACATCTGTTTTTGAGGAATTGACACAAACCTTTAATTATTCAGGAATTTGGGGTCAGCCATTTGTCAAGTAGATGTGATTCATATTCGGTAGTAATTGGACAACAGCACCAGCAGATTTCTTTTTTTTTTTAAATAGGCAAAATAACTGAAAAACCAAAACGTTTTGCACTAAAATTGTGAATTTACTGTATTTTTTAACACTAGCTTCCTGGGACTTTTTAGGGGGTCTACCGATAATAGACACAGTTACCACATTATATGTTAAGTGGAACTGGTTGTAGAGGCTCCTTTTTTTTCAGTCGGGCAAAATTGAAAATTGCCCATATAACGCGAACTAGCTGTTTCCCTCCAAAAATAGCAGATCTCAGCTGTCTTATCAGGCACCTTCTTTTCAGACTTTTTTGAATAGATCTACTCATATTAACCAAATTAATGCTGCCAAGTGAAACTGGCTTGGGAGCTGATTTTTTACTTTTCATTTTTAATAAAAATCGGGTAAAACTTTGAAGACAAATTCCAAAAAGGCCATAAATGGGTGCGTCACACAAAATGGCAGATTTCATGTTTTATGAGACATATTCACCAAATGTCATGTTGCTAAGTGAAACTGACTTTGTGGGATGATTTTATTTTATTTAATTTGTTGGGGGGGGGGGGATGTGGCTTTGAAGACAAGTTCATCTTTGAAGGACTCCTGGAAAAAAGCCTAAACGAGGTGCTTCAAATCAAAACGGCAACGTCTTCTCAGCCATGATTTTGTGAGACTTTTTTTGCATGTCTGCTCATATTGGACGTCTACCAAATTTCATTTTGCTAGCTTTGGGAGGGGACGTTTTTTTTAAAAAATTGTGAACAATAAGATAACATCCCAAAGACGAGATAGTCTTTAAAGCACACATTTCAAACCCAGGTCCTCAAGGCTCCGTTATTTTGCATGCTTCCATCCCTCCCTGCTGCAACACACCCGATTCATAAAAAGAACATGGCCCTCGAGGATCGGAGTTTGAAACCTGTGTTTTGAAGGATCCCTGGAAATGGCCAAATGACATTAAAATAACATTTTCTACCACAAATGGCTGACAAACTCGTGTTTGTTTCGGTCATTGTTTCTTGAGACTTTTTTTGTTGGGGCACAATATGATAGAAGTGTCGACAGAGTTTCATGATGTCCAGGGAAACTAGCTTTGGCGGTTAAATATTTTTTATTCTGCAGTATTTAAAAAAAAAAATTAATGGCAAAGACAAGGACTACTGGTAATGGCCTAAAATAATAATGACAGATATCCTGTGTCTCTTAGAGCATGATTTGGTGAGACTTTTTGGCAGGTCAGGTCTACTTATGATAGACATGTTTACTTAACTTCATCCATCCATCCATTTTCCGATCCGCTTATCATCACAAGGGTCACGGAGGGTGCTGGAGCCCAACCCAGCTGTCTTGGGGCAGTAGGCGGGGGACACCCTGAACCAGTTGCCAGCCAAACGCAGGGTACCCAGAAACGAACAACCAACTCACACCTAGGGACAATTTGGAGTGTTCAATCAGTCTTCCATGCATGTTTTTTGGAATGTGGGAGGAAACCGGAGTACCCAGAGAAAACCCACGCAGGCCCGGGGAGAACATGCAAACTCCACACAGGGAGGCCGGAGCTGGAATTGTACCTCCGCACTGTGAAGTCAACGTGCTAACCAGTCGCCCTATTTACTTAACTTCATGTTGCTAAATGGAACTGGCTTTCGAGGGTGATTTAAAAAAAAATGTTTATTATTGGTTAAAAAATCAGTTGTTATTATTATTATTTGTTAAAAATTGGAAGAAAAAAAAGTTGGTTACAGAAGGACCTCAGGAAGATGTTCGCTTCAAACCAAAATGACAACCTTCCGATGTCTTTTCAGGCATGGGTTCTTGAGACTTTTTTTGTAGATCTACTCATACAAGACACGTTTACTAAAATTCATGTCACTAAGGTGAAACTGATTTCAGGAGCTGAATTTTTATGTAAAATTCCACCCACAACTGCAACCAGCCCAACATTTTTTGCAAGATTTACACACCTGCAAATTGTCGTGAGTTTTTATGTATGGAGAAGCCCTAACAGTTGCAAAATTAGGCCGAAACATGGCAAAATGGGTTAGTACAATTTGGTCGGCTAGCATTGCTGTGTAGTTCATCTTATCCATCATGCCACATGAACGTTCGCTTCCCTTCTGTTATCTTAGCTCGCCAGTCCATACAATACACCCTTTCCTCATATTAGAGTAGGGGGGGAAAAAAGTCCTGACACCTTCTCCTCATCGCTTTCTCTACGGGAATACATCAGCATGTTTTTCATGTTGCCAAGCTTCCTTCTATTCAGTCTGAAAATAGACACGGGTTTCAGGATGAGAGCCAGAGCTGCTTGGCATGCCGATCAGAGAGAATTGTAGAATAACGTTTTGTCGCTAACAAACTTAAGTACGTTAAGTTCTGTAATTAGCTAAAAGAGAAGAATGACGTTGTTGTTGTTGTTGTTGTTGTTGTTGTTGCTATTGCGTAACCTTTTCAGCTCTACGTTGTTTGTGTTGCTAGGTGTCACCACATTATGGTGGGTAAACAGGGTTTCATTTTTTTTATTTGACTTATTTTTGGTTTTATAGTATTGTTTTACTGCAATTGGCTGGCAAACAGTTCCCGCCTACTGCCTGAAGACATCTGGGATAGGCTCCAGCACCCCCCGCGACCATTATGAGGATAAAGTGGATTGGAAAATGGATGGATGGATGGTACTGTTTTATTGTGATTGACTGGCAACGAGTTCAGGGTGTCCCCCGCCCACTGCTAGAAGACAGCTGGGATAAGCTCTAGCATGCCCACGGCACTTGTGAGGATAAGCCGATTGATAAATGAATGGATGGATAGTATTATTTTATTTATTTATAACATTATTTGGGCATCATTTTTTGTGTTGTTGATTTTGCATAAACGTGACCCAGCTGAATTTTAAAGAGTGGATGATTAAGTCGTGGATGTGTAAAGAGCTGAACAAATGTTGCTTGTATTAAAATACAAATAAGAAATCATCTCGCGCCATTTAGTTGTGTGTTTTAACAGACTCTGAGTTGCTCTGGCGCACATGACAATAAACTTCTTTTTCTTCAACTCTTTCATAAGCGCCCATAAAAGTCTGATTTACAGCGCAATTAACACATCAAGCGAGCAGAGCAGTACAGCCCGACTTTTTATGGATTTCTTTTAATAGGGGCAGCGCTTCTTTTTGCTCATTTGCATTTTTTTTTTTGGTCTTCCTTTTAGTTGTGCGTCATCCTGGAGCCCATGCAGGAGCTCATGTCCCGACACAAGACGTACAACCTCAGCCCACGCGACTGTCTCAAGACATGCCTGTTCCAAAAGTGGCAGAGAATGGTGGCGCCACCAGGTAAGCCAGCCACACTTTGTGCTCTTAATGGGCCCCCAAAATGACATCTTCACGATGACAATTTAGCTTGAGTCTTAAATTCACCATTCAAAGGTCTTAAAAATGACAAAGAGGAAACTCGAAAAACAGCGCCATATTTTCCACGAGTAATACTTTGTGCTTACATTGTCAGGTCAATATCAGTTAGCGCCTCTTAGTTAGCGCCAACTCATCACAGATTTTTTGTGTATACAGTATTATTTAAGCAAAATAATACATTCTTAGGCAAAATAATACATGAAAAATGAAAATGGTTGCAGAGGACACACAAAAAGTACTAAAGTAAAGCTCTATTGATAACATTTCTAGACGTCCACCTCCAGCTTCCATATAGCTGCTCGCCCTTTTGCTTTCCTGCCATTCTTCTCCATGTTTCTCCTGCCAGGAAGGAAGCATCTGCAGCATTTGCACCCCGTGATAAGTCTTTTTTATTTTTTCGGGATTTTTTATTTTTTTTCCGGGAGGGAAACGGGAAGCGATTGCAGTGCGTCAGCGGCGCAGGAAAAAGCCGTCGGATACCACAAATCCGTGACAATAGTTTGCCGAGGCGCATACGCATCTGTCAATGTCAGCCATGCAAAGAGGAAAGATGCGGATAAGAAAGAGAAAAAAAAAGTCAAGTACAGTACAATGGAAGCTGTAAGGTCACCATTGTTCCCTGAGGAAATCATGGAAGTCATCATAAAAAAAAAAAAATGCTGGTGTAAAAATAAGTTAACCGCCGTACATATGAAAGCACTGAAAACAGTCAAAGGCTTAGTTTCAATTCAATAAAGGTGATACATGGAGCAGATGTGTCCCTTTTTTCATGTTTTAGTTCATCAAACTTCACAATCACTTCAATGCTTATGAGCAATATATATATATGCTGTAAAAATCATCACAATTTTGACTTTCAGCTGGACACCCGCAGAACTTCAAAACGGAAATATTCCCCACCAATCACAAAAAAGGTATCTTTTGTTCCCAGACAGACAAAAGCCTCCTCGCCCGCCAAATGCCTTGACCTCGCTGCATATTCAGAATGAGCGCTGCCATGCAACTCAATGCATGTTGGAATGTTCCTAAAAGCTCATGATGGAACACATAATAGCAGACAAGCAGATTCAAGCATCAATGTCATCTGTGCCGCAACGGAATGCATGAATACATGTGGCTCATGTTACTAAACAAGTTCCATATCAAGATAGTGCATGTATAGATTGGCCACACAGATCACCGCTCCTGCATGGTGCCAGCCGCCGCCCCCTTTGTACCCGACTGTATGCGTTATGTCCCTGGCATGGCCTCTGTTTGTGTGTGCTGGTCGCGCCAAAGCTGAGCCCGCCCGACAGACCACCACCAAGCGGAGGAAACGGAAGAACTCAGCCAGCAGCGCCAGCAGCAGCGTGGGCGCCGCCGCCGGCAAGAAGCGCAGCCCTGCCACCAACTTCAGCCTCTCCAGTCAGGTACCTGTAAGCATCGACTCCATCCTGGTTTGACTCCTTCCTTTCTTTTTTTTCCATCGGAACGCGAGCACAAATGTTCACAAACAAGTGTTTCCCAACTTTTATTGAAAAAAAACATGCATCTAAGGTGCAGGAATTATCGCTGTTCACTTGGGGTCGCCATCTTCTGTTTTCTATACACAGTACAGTCGAACCTCATTATAACGCATGTCGAGGAAAATCTGTATGTTATTTATGATGGTGTTTCGTTGTAAACATTTCCAATAAAATGGCCGCCAACTACGATGTATAATACAGTGTGAACATATTTAGATGTAAAAACATGGACAAGTATTACAGTGAAACTCCTCTACAACGAAACCTACATGGGCGAAAATAACCCCTAGTGTGAACAAATCTTCATGCATTAATACTATTCCCACTTTTCTGCCCCCCATGCGACAAAAAAAAACCCTGTTGCATTATACAAAATCTTTTTCTCTGCTCTTGCCTCGCGATAAGATTCACTACAACAAAGTCTAATCCAACAGCGACCTCTACTGCTTTGTTCGGAAACGGCAACAGCAACCAGCACACTGGTTTACACATGCGCAGTAGTCCAGGAAGTATTTGTTATTGTTCGTTTCACATGCAGCAAGAACGTAGCATTGCTAAAATGGCTACAAAACGGACCTTTGGATGTCAAGCAGCTAAGGCAAGAAGAGCTCTGACGCTGGAAGAGAGAGTAAAAGTGATCAAAATGAAAGATGGAGGAAGCAAAATAAGACATTATCCAAGAAATTGATGTAAGTGAAAGTGAATGCTGATCGTAAATTTTGCAATTTCTTTCCCTTTTTTTCTTTCTACAATGACTATATGATGTGTCAAATAAGCGTATGCTCATACTAATGCACCATTGGAATAAAAATAGAGTACACATACGTTTATGTGTGTGTGTGTGTGTGTGTGTGTGTGTGTGTGTGTGTGTGTGTGTGTGTGTGTGTGTGTGTTTACATCTGAAATCAAATTTGCTACAGTGAAAAACCCCCTGTTGTGAAAAATTTCTTGCTGCAAACATGATTTCGTTGTAGAGAAGTTTCACTGTACTGTATAATCATGTCAATTACAAATACATCCATTATGAAGAAAACATTATTTTATTAGACATGAAACAAACAACTGAAGCGTTCCGACTTCATCTCTGAAAACATTTGGTCAGCAAATGAAAAGGCCGTCTCCAGTTCAGGATGTGCCGCATCCCAAAGCCGTTTACGATCATCCTTCAATCTGTTGGCCTCGATTAGTGCTGTGATTTTGTTTGCATGACGGATGATTATCGAAATCGTCGACTTTGCCAATTCGTAGTCTCAGCGGAGATTCGTCTGGGAGACTCCCTTTCGTAAGTGAGATGTCAGCCTTCACAGACAGCGAGATTTCCTTCTGTTTACCAGACATGTTTTCAGACCATGTGCGCCGTGCCTCTGGAAGTACAACAATGTACGAGTCGATCAGTAGCGTTGCTAAGCAACAGAGGGGAATCCCACCCTGTACATTTTGTTCATGAGCGAAGTCGAGCCGGCATTTAGCTTCCCCCTGTAAAAAGCTAGTCGTTATAATGACGTTTCCGTTATAAGGGTGATCGTTGTAAACAAACTCAGCAGATGGAAAATGAATTACGTTAAATCAGCACTTTGAAATGTGAACGTTGTAAGGGTGGAAACGTAGTAAACAGGGTGCCCTGATAAGAGCCTCAACTGTATTCGTGACTCTGAACGCATGTGGCTTTAAAAGGTGGGGCCCGGCTTGTTGAGTGACATTGGAATCAGCGAATGAGAGTGTAGAGTTGTTCGGTTGGTTGCTTGGAGAACGCTGCCTGTTAAGTGGTTAACGGTTAGCCAGTGTATTTGTGACAGCTGTTGAATAAATGTGCTTCTTGTGTGTTTGTTTTATTATCATGTTACCATAAAGCGATTGGAAATGCACCAGTGGTTATGGTGACCAAAATGGATGACATGTATAGCAAGGCACGAAAAATAATATTTTTCTGTTTGACTTGGCTGGTGTATTGAATAATTATTGAATTGAAGACATTTTGCTGCTGATTGTATTTTTTCCATCGACTGGGGGTGCTGTGAATGCCCCCCTTCAAGTGGGTGCCCAGGGCCCCTCCTGCCCCACGGGCCCCCCTTTTGCACGCCACTGAGCAGGTCACAGGTTCCGCACTCTGTGTTCCCGACTCACAGTCAACTAAATATAGATTCACTCTGAAAACTTTTCTTGGCAAAGTTGAACCTCCAAAACAAATCTTTGTTTCACTTTCTTTCTTTTTTTTCTCTCTCTGTTGCTGCTCGCTGTACGAGTGGAGAGGGGAAAAAAAACCAAACGTATTCCGTCTGTCTCCTACACACTGTGTCCTCGTTTGCTTTCGCTGCCGTGTCTGTCTGTGCCACGCTTTGCTGTCTCGTCATCTTCTCGCATTTGTTGCCCTCGTTGCTCTCTCCCACTCGCACAGGCGTCTCTCTCTCACACACAACACACACACGCACACATACACACACACACGTTCAGACATGCATACACACCAGGCGTGTAGTTGTTTTCTCTCAAACAGGCAGTCTGGATTGGTGCCAGCTCTCATTATTGCCTATGTGAACCCCCCCTCTTACACCCCCATCCCATCTACTGCCTCACATTACTATTGCCCCCCTCCTCCACATACACACATATACACGCACACACACACACACACACAGAAGCATTCACGCGCCTTTTGAACACTGGCAGCGCGGATGCTAACACGCTGGATACATATGTTGCACGCCTGCTGTCTTTGTCTGAGAAGTTGTTGGGCTTTTTAGTTTGTGTGTGTGTGTGTGTGTGTGTGAGTGTGTGTGTGTGTGTGTATGTGTGTGTGTGTGTGTGTGCGTGTGTGTGTGTGTGTGTGTTTGAGCGTGAGCCTACGTGAGCCCAATGACAACAAGCAGTGGACCCTTGCCAGGGGAGGAGGGTGGGGGGGTTCTGCTAGGGGTGGTGGACGGGGGGGGGGGCTGGGGTGTGAGCAGCCACTGGAGGAGAGAATGCGTGTGCGTGTGTGTGTGTGTGCGTGCGTGAGTGAGTGCGCGCGCGTGTTTGCGTGTTTAGGAAAGGGTGCCTGCAGGGTGCAACAGTGATCTCTAGTGGCCATGTGGGGGGTTGAATAAAATTAGGAATATAAGGATTGAAGTTTTTTTTTTCTCAAATTGCGAATACAGATTGTAACAAATGCGCTAATGACATCATTTAACAGAATTTGTCCACATTAAACAGTTTCAGCCACATTTTTGCTTCAGTTCCATGGATATTTTGTTGCTCCTTCAGGGCTGTCGTCATAAACCAACTGGGACAGTATAATACAGTCAAACCTCGGTTTTCGTACTTAATCCGTTCCAGAAGACTGTTCGGAAACCGATTGTTCGGAAACCGAAACCATGTTTCCCATTGAAATCAATGTAAAATGTTTTAGTCCGTTCCAAGTCAAGAAAACAACTTTTTAAACCACTTTTTTTTTTACAATTTCACACCATAAACTGTACAAATGTAATGGGAGATTACCAATTTTAACATTAACATAGTAACATAAAAATTGAAGGAACATCTCTCTCTCTCTATCTGTCGTGGGGCGTGCGCCTCTCCCAGCTGTCAGCAGGCAGTAGGCGGGGCATTTCGGCATCCCGAACTCCTTCGCCAACACAGACACACGCACACCTGACTCATATTTTGCGATTAAATCTTTCTTAAATTCTGTAGTTTTGCACACTATTTTCCTCTTTTCTTCACCAGGTTCACCACTTCCACTTGCTTTCTTTGGTGCCATGATTAGGGGCTGATACACGATGCAAAAATAACAATCCAATATTACGTAGTTCTCACCAAACACGTCTGCTTTTTTAAAAAACATTCTTAATCGAACAATACAAACTCGTCTGCTCACAAGCTGTTTCTGTACGATTATTGCATAATAATGAGACACCGGACACCAGAGTGTTCATTTTGTGCGGCTGCATTGAAAATTGCCGGCCGTAAACAAACGCACGTCCCCCCCGTGCTGCCAGGGCAAACCATTATGAAAAGAGGGGGATTTCACTAGTCCTAACAGAAGCGTCTCACCAAACACGTCTGCTTTTTTCTATTGAACAATACAAAAACGTCTGCTCACAATGGTCGCTTCCTGCGTAGCGACGAGACACAAGGGAGCGCCGCGACACAAGGGAGCGTCACTTCACTCCTCTCGGCTTCGCTACCTCGCGAAGCTACACGAGGTAGCGTTGCTACACGAGGTAGCGAAGCCGAGAGGAGTGAAGTGACGCATTCAAGTGCGCTTAGTTAGTTCGAGAACCGAAATTTGTTCATCATCCGAGGCATAAAAACGTGTACGAGAACCGAGACGTCCGAAAACTGAGGTTTGACTGTATAGACATATGGATATAACGTACGTGGAGACAGTCCCTGATCCTCACTACGCTGCAGCAGTATTAGTGGTTCTTCCAACTAGTCAGAGACTAAGCCAATTTTTTTACTGTGTTACTGCAAAGAGCCATATCACACACACACAGGCACACATGCACACGCACACACATACACACGAGCTGCAGTGGTTACTTACTACTTGGGTCAGCTTGCTACATATTTGACCGAAGATCGACTTTTGAAGCGACGAACCTCCTGCGACCAACCCGATTGCGCACGTGCAAGCATATACTGGACACACACTTACACGCACGCACGCACACACACACACGCGGGCGCCCAACAACGCACATGTGCGCATACGTAAGCACGCACGCATGCCGAGATGAGCGACAGACGGAACGTCAATAAGCATGAACGAAATCGAAACACACGGACACTCACACTTTTTTTCACCCCCATTTCCTCCTCCCAACGCTTGCGCTCGACTTGGGACCAGTCCGCTGGCTCCCGGTCAATCGCGATTAACGTATTGGGCAGCCCTGCTTTAAAATCGGAGGTAATTTGCTGACTAGTTTAGCGCTTAGCACTGAGCACCATTGTTTGCGCATGAGCGGCAATTCAGTTGTTATCTGATTGGTTGCCCTGTATGTCAATCAAGTAACGGGATTGATGATAGGCTGACGTAGTTAGTTCTGTGTATTTAGCACCGTGGTTTGAATGGCAGCGCCACTGCCGAGGCATTTTCGACGCTTGTCATTTGAAAGCCCGTGAGCCGCATTGAGCCAGCCAAAGAGCCGCATGCGGGTTGGCCACCACTGGTTAAGACGATCTGTCTACACGTGGTGCTCCTTAATTTTTGTTGAAATATCCATTACGTAAATGGTTATAACACTGCAACACTGGCTCATTATGTGTGCGCTGTAAGCTATATATTTTATAATAATAATGCTATAAGTTGAGTTTGAAATGATGTTCAGGTATATTTGAATATTTAAATGCTATTTTGTTTACCATTCAAAACGATTAATCTAGGCAATTAGAAATATTTTTACGAGGGGCGTAATTAGCAACATCGCTTGGTCCCTCGTATAGTGTAAGGAAGATAAACAAATTCCCCTTTCAACATGTAACCATCATTGAATGGTTATTAATTGTAGGGGAAACATTTCAAGTATGTTTTTCCCACATGTGACATAACAACAGGGCTTGGCAAAGATCCAAAGCCACTCTCAAGCTACGAAGTCATAAACGCAATCATCTACAAACCCTACAGGTGTGACACATAACGTCAAAGCCAAAAGATAAGCAGAGATGCATTGAATTTTTTGGGGAGGCGCAGATCAGCGTTAGCTAACAGTGTTAGTTTCTGATAAGCGTCACTTTCTTGATTGCTTGGCAAAGTTGTCGACGTGGCAGCAGTCGGGGGAGGACTTTGTCTTTGGTGTTGTCGGCGTTCCTGTGCTCTAGACACACAGTGTAGTGTATGAAGTGCTGCCTCCATGAATGAAAGAGCTTTTTAGTCTTCAAAGTAGCTCACTTTATGCACTTACCAATACACACACACACACACACACACACACACACACACACACACTCTGAGCTCTGAAAGTAGAAGCCAACTGTCGTCACGATGCTTAGACATAGACACGTTTCAGTCCATTTCCTGTTCTATGGTTATCATCATGTTTCCCCCTATAAAAGATTTCCAGAATTAAAGGTAATTACTATCACAATATGCTAATGAGCCAGTAGTTACAAATGGCATGGGCCCATTCAAAGTCTCGGCCTTACTGCCTCTACTAGCACCAAGGCTAACTCTTAACGAGATGAGTAGTCAAGTAGGCAGCGATAATTAGCCAGCAATTAACACGCCGCCAAGTCCCGCACTCGCCACCAGCTGTTGTCATTAGAGGAGTTTTTGGCAGTCAGCGGGTGGGGGTTCCAGAGGAAGGTTGACAGGCCTCCTCAGGGGAACAGATGGCAAACAGGGTGAGCTTGTTGGCAATCAGCAGGTTTTTTTGAGCTAATGACTTAATTAGCTATGCAAATGGACAAATCAGTGCGGATATTGTCATTTAGTTGAAAAGCTCACCTAAATTAATTAGCCCGATTAAGGCATAGCTGGGTGGAAAAAGGGTTGTTTGGATGTTCATTTTTTTTGGGTGACTTTGATAAATCAAGTGAGGAACACACTGGCCAAGTGGTTAGCACTTTGGCCTCATGGTTTTAAGGCTTGGGGTTTGAATCTCAGCTCCGGCCTCTGCCCTTTGTGGCGTTTGCGTGTCCTCCTTGGAGTACGACAACTTCCTCCCACATTCCAAAATCAAGCAGGTTAGGTTCATTGGATGCTAAATTGTTCATAGGTTTAAATGCAAGTGTGAGTGATTGTTTGTGTACAGTCAGGCTCTGAAATGACCCCAACAATGCCAACTTGCTTGAGCCATCAAACACCGACTCATTCAAGTTGGTATTTTACATTATATACTATTGTGCACCATCATCAACACAAAATCATCATCCCAATATCATGTTCAGTGGCTAATTTGATACCCTAAAAAATGGATAATTTATGACACTGTCATGGCCAAGGCCAGCCATCCACATCAAAATCCTGCTCTCACTACAAACCCCCCCGACCAGAGAAAATGCCATTAATGCTTCACAACAGCAAACCTTAAATCATCTTTACAATTGCTTTTTCAAAGGTCTCGTAGCCATGAGTGATCAAATTACTAAAACAATTAGCCAACTCAGTAGTGTAATAGGCAGAAAATAATCTGTATGCAAACACATTTGTGGCTAACCAGTTCTGTCTGCACGCAGTTATCCATATTTATTTTAAAACAGCCTTCCTCAAATGTATGTAATCGAAATATTTTCACTTATTGTCTAAAAATGTGATTGGCTGGCAACCAGTTCAGGGTGTACCCCGCCCACTGCCCGAAGACAGCTGGAATAAGCTCCAGCGCACCCGCAGCCCCTGTGAGGATAAACCGATTATAAAATGGATAGATATTGTCTAAAAAAAAAAAAAGTACATCCATGCTTTCAGACTTGAGCCGACATAATGCTACATGGCTCCCCAGAGTGTGGCAGGAGACAGTTAGTGGATTTGTTGTGAAGCGATTTTCAACACCTTAAATGGTTTGGATGTCCGTCTCACAGAGCAGAGATCGTGAGTTTGATTCCTGGCCCCGACCTTCCTGTGTGGAGTTTGCATGTTCTCCCCGTGCCCGAGTTGGTTTTCTCCGGGTACCACGCATTCCTCCCACATTCCAAAAACATGCGTTTCAGTTTGATGGATCACTCTAAATTGCCCATAGGTGTGATTGTGAGTGTGAATGACTGTGTGTCGATATGTGCCCTGCGATTGGCTGGCAACCAGTTCAGGGTGTACCTCGCCTACTGACCGCTGGAATTGGGTTCAGCACGCACAAGACCCTCAGGCGGTTCGGATAATGGATGGATGGATAATTGGGTTACTATTCTGTAAAAATAACGGACGGTAATTGACTATATTGACTATATTGGGACATAGGACGTTTTCCGCCCAACAACGACAATGTGACCAGCCCAGAGTGCACCTCAGCTGTTGTCCACTGCTCGCTGGGATTGGCTACAACTCACCCAATAAGATTAAGCAATACTGGAAATGGTTTGTGATAATTAAAGTATGTGCAAATCTGCATTCCGGTGCTTTTTTTTAATCTCTATTTGTGGTGTTATGATATGATTGCATTGCGAAGCAAATCTTACACTGTGTACATATTTGTCCAATGTATGTGTGTTATTGTAGTGCAACGAGCCAGGCAGCGTTGACACACATGACCACTGAAGCGTGCGCTCCATTTAGTGGTCCTGCTTCCACCCAGGTTTCAGTAGGTGGCCGTAGTTTGTGATGGTTTTGAGTCCAATTGAATTTTAAAGGGGACATTTTAGATAATGGACGTTTGATTTGCTTTTATATAAATAGTTTGGGTCCCTGTGGCACCTGTTCTCCCATCAAATTGAAATCAAACAACCTAATAAAATGTTTTTGCTGCTATTTCTCTTCCTACTTAATAATATGTTTTATATTTAACCCCAAGTTGTGATTTTTAGCTGGTTGTTTGCCATTCAAACACTCTAGTGGGTGAGGAGAGTGCATATAAATCATATTGTTTGCCTATGGGGTACATAGCTGTTTGCCCCCTGTACCACTTGTGTAGTGGAAATTTTATACTCTACTGTGTTAATTTGTATCGAATCCTGCTATCTGTAAGTGTTGCTATCTAAGTTCGTTGCTGTGCAAGTTTGTGGTTTTCCTGTGCTTCACACATGTAGATGCAAAACAGGATGAGCTGCAAACAGATGTCAAGACAGGGGCACTCTCCCCTTTCTTTTACTCTTGTTTTTTTTTCTTGTTTTTTTAAAATGCGTTTAACCAATGACAATGAAGTACTGTACAACATAACCATATTGATAATATGTTGAGAGTTCGCTTTACACTTTAACCCAGGGGCGTCAAACTCATTTTTGTCATAGTTATGGTTTCCCTTGGAGGGTCGTTATGACTGTGAAATTTTGTGAAACCATAACAATGTTTAATCACCTCCACATATTACATACACAGCACACAATGAATTGGTGGATATGTGGTTTTGAAGTCAGAAATCAAGAATAATGGCTTTAAGCAGTGTTTACATTAATGTAATAAGCGGTTTGGAAACGAGAAAATGCATGCAAAATCTCCATGTTATTATGGATAACATATGACAATTTGAAATTTGGGTTCAGACTTTAGCAGGCATCATGGAAGTTGACATGCTCGATTTGCTTTTGCGGGCCACATATAATGACGTGAGGGGCCAGATCTGGCCCCCGGCCCATGACACAGGTGTGATTTAACTACTCCCAAGTAGAAAAAAATGGTATAAACGGGGATGCACCCCACTGCTTGGGGAGTCGCTCCATCACAGATCTGTAAATGGTGTTTCTCTATCAACTGTAGCTGAAATAAATCTCATCATTGTACAAAGACTTTCGGTGTCTTGGTTTCCCCGACAACAGATTCGGCAAATGGTGCTGTTTCCTTCAAATGTGTGTGACCAACACATCATGTGAAGCAACAAGGGGGCTAAATCAGAGGAGCTGATTATGTTATGTACTACTACTGTAGCTACAAGTGGACACACAGGTTATTTGCAAATTCTGCCATCTAGTGGTAGAGCATGTATTCTCTTGTTTGTCATGCTATGTTGCAAGTAAAGATAGATGAACAAAGATTCAGTAAACTATTCGCAAGGGACAAGGTCTGAGCCCTGATGCCTATAGAGAGAAAAAAAAAAAAACCTCTAAGTGACACCCTTCCAATTTTTGGAGAATTGACACATGCCAGTATTCATCCATCCATTATCTGAACCGCTTTATCCTTGTGAGGGTCGAGGGGGCGCTGGAGCTTATCCCAGCTGACTTTGGGAAGTTGGCGGGGTGCCCCCTGAACTAGTTTCCAGCCAATGCGAGTATTATTTGATCTCAGAACACTCGGTCATCTAATTATCAAATTTAAGATTTTAAAATATACTACCGTATGTTTGTCCTGCATGTCATTCAAAATCCTCCAATATAGTTGGCTGACTCACTCCTAATGCACTTCAAACTAACGGTCAACAGTTCTTGTGAAGAAAAAAAAAAAACAGTTTGTGTACTTTTGAGATCCTTGTTATAGTGGCGACTTATGTTGAAGTCTTTCATGGCCGATAGTGTCTCGAAGCAAACTAAGCAGATAGTTTGTAGTTAAATTTGGTGAACATTAAATCTCTTTCCGATTCCTTTTTATAAAGACACCCATTTTCTTGATCTAATTTGGTCCTTGCTGCTAGCCAGGACATGCTATTTTCCTCTCTGATGCAGAAGTACAGTCTTGGGATTGGAATGCGCTCTTGAGAAATATCTGCTGGTGAACAATTTTATTCCATCTTAAAAGTGATCAACTGCAAACATAGTTTTTCAAAAATGATTGAGGGCTACTCCGTGTGTGGGCGCGGCCGCTAGTTGACTATGCCTGATCCAGATGTATTACTCCAGCATACTTGACACCAATTTGCAGGGATTTTGGCACCATTGTGGCATCATAGTGTGTTACAGAAAGTGCATAAATAGGTAAAATGCTCAATTTTATAAAACACATTCACAGAAAAAAAAAGCACATTTTTTAATAGCATACCACAAGCAAATGGGGTTTCGCCTTACGTCCCGGATTGATTAGCACAATGGTTGGGAAACACTGGTCTGAGAGATGAAAATAGGACGCATACGTGATGGAACAAGCTCAATCCCTCTTCTTTCTGTCATTTCCAGGACGTGATGGTGGTGGGCGAGCCCACGCTGATGGGCGGCGAGTTTGGCGACGAAGATGAGCGCCTGATCACGCGCCTTGAGAACACGCAGTACGACGCCACCAACGGCCTGGACGATGACGACGACTTCACCGGCTCGCCGGCACTGACCAACAATGGGCCGTGGAGCAGCAAGGCGCCCAATGGCGGGCCCGACGGCAAAGCGGAGAACACGGCGCCGCAGGCCTCGCAGTAGGAGCAGCACTTGCGGAACAATGGCAGCAGTAATAGCCACCGCGACTGGATTAAAAAAAAAAACATGTAAATGTACAAAACAATAGCAAGGCGTGGACTTGTTTTGGGGGAAAGAGAAGCTTTCGGTGGACTATCGCCGCTGTGATTGGTGGACAAGAGTCACATGACATCATACAGCGGTGCTTGAGGAATCTGTTTTGTTGTTTTTCAAAAGAACCAGCTTACATTGTTTGAGGCTACTGCCAATACTATCTTGCTTTTTTCTGTTTCAAATTAACAAGAAATAAGAGTCCCTTTGTTTTGGTTTTAGGCAGTGCAGTGGTTGAGTGGGCAATACAGCCAGTTTTGAGGTTTTCGATTCAAATCTTGAATCTTGGGTTTCTCACACATCCCAAAAACGTGCATGCTAGTTTCATTGAACATTAAATTGACCATAGGTGTGAATGATTGTCTAAATGTGCTCTGTAATTGGCCAAGAACCAGTGCAGAGTGTATCCCACCTTTCAGCCGGGGTAGGCTCCAACAATATGGCAAAGGGATGACCCCCACACACTGGTTACCACCATTTCCATTCAAAGCAGTTGGATTCGGTCTCCCGCTCTGTGATGTTTGTTAATGGAAAAAAAAAAAAAAAAAAAACTTTTTTTTTGGCTTTAATTTTCCCAAACTGCATGATTTTCTAGGGTTTCCTCAATTTTTTGTGTTAATTTCATATATGTGCTTTATAAAAAAAAAGAAAACACATGCACACAACAATCTAATTGTCCTCGATCAGTTTGGGAAGGTTTGTAAGTGTAAATAGAAGTCTATTTTGTCCATGAGCCACAGAAAGCAGTTTGGAAACGGCAGCTGTTTTGTTTTCTACGGGAGGTTCCATATTTGTCCAGGGTGGTTCTAAATGCCCCCGGTGCCCCTCGTTCCTACTATCCTCTTTTAGCTAGTGCACAACCAAAGCAACAATTTAACACATTTGCATTTCTTGTATATTTGGTGATGACACAGGTGCAGATCAAAATGAAGCCACCCTGCAGAAATGCTGCGCCGTCCCTTTAATTGTAATCACAAGCTTCTTCATTTGAGTCTCTACTTGATTTACTCTGCCTGCAAAAGTTGGGATTTCTCTGCCTTATTTTCTGTGAAGTTTATTGTCAAAGCCGAAACAGAGATGTGTAAGGGGATTCCATTCAGCTACGAAGTCCAACACCTATGTCTCCCACCTGGTTGTTAAAAACAGTCAGAAATGTGATGTCACACTTCCCGCCTTTGCTAGGTCCCATTTCAAAACCAGTTAGGAAATGTTTGCGGGATCTCTGTGTGAAGGAAGCAACAATGAAGCTACCTTTTCATGCAGCCTGTGAAAAGCAGAATATTCCCTCCTTTTTTTTCTATGTCTCTGTTCTATAAAAATGTAAGAATGACAGAATGAAATTCCATGAATGCAAGTAAAATCAGGGCCATAACAGAGATGGGACAACATCGGCGTGTTTAGGAATTTACAACTTACCTGACAATCTTCCACCTTTGCTAGGTTCTGTAAAAGGCCACCTTTGCTGAGTTGTGTGTTAAAGGCAAAGGCAGATGTGTTTCGGCTCTGATCTCTGTCATCTGAGACAGGAAACACGGGCAAAATCTCACCTTTGCTCAGTTCTGACTAAACACCAAAGGCGGATAAATGTCAGTTTGTTTCTTGTGCTTAAGCTCTGATGATGAAATTTTGCAGGATCTTTGTGTAAAAAGGGGCTGCACTGAAGCTAACCTTGTGAACCAGTTGCCCTTTTTACACTGACTGCGAAAAGCTGATATTTTTTTCTCAACAACATCAAATGAAGGCAGATACTTGACAGATTGCAGGATACCGTAGACAACAGCGGCAATAAGATATTGCGTTGCTGTTACGGCTCACATTTGGTCGTTTTTTGCAGGCTCTCTGTGTGAATGTAGGCTTCTCGGTTGAACTTTTCCCAAGAAGACAAAAGGCGCATGTCTTCACACGACTGCTTATTTATTTGTGCAATCTTTTTGTAAGGAAGCAAAACACACACATTTCTGAATATGTTTGAGGCTAGTATTATTAGACACCGTTTGTACTATATATAGCAGAGGTGTTCCGTGTCATATCTGATGTCTGGTATGTATGCTTTACCATTAACTTGTGCCAATAAAACCGTGCTTACACATAATACAGAGGGTGACTTCTTCTAAGCGAATAAGGATGCTTAATAAGGTGGAAAATCAACTTGCAACTAAATTGGAAAACGATTCTCCTGCAGATTATGTTGATTAGCAGCATCTCAAGGATAGGTTTATGGCTTTTAACAATGTTATGTGGCTATGTTCTTGCTTTTAAAACTGGTGATTGGGGTAAATGCCAGAATGAGAAACCAATATGGGAGTGAATTTAAGATTGCCATCGTTGGATTCATTAAGGGGAGGGGGGAATGGGAGCGTAACCGTATTTTCATATTTAAATGGGAATAACCTACACAACACTACAACACGTGGACTCTTCTGGAATTGACTTGCAAGATTACTTGGTGGATCTTGAGCGACACCAAGTAGCTCACGCAGTGTACTGCAAAAACATTCTCATTACATTAATCTAATTTTGCTTGTTTAATGTTATGAAAACGCACACATTTGAATAGTTTTATATTTTTTCGCAAAATCAACGAGTCTACAATAATAACAATACTAAGTGTGGAAAGTATAGTTTTAATAATTAGTGAACAGAACTCTGTGGATTTCTTTGAATTATTACTTTAAATAGAAAAAAAATAAAAATGTTGTTGAAGCCTAAGAGAACGAAATGCTAAAAAAATGTTAAACGATTCATTTCCCCGAGAAGGTTTATTAGAAATATTAACATTATTGAATTAACAACTGGGCGCCCGATAGTCCAGTGGTTAGCACGTCGACTTCATGGTGTGGAGGTACCGGTCCGGGTTCAATTCCAGCTCCGGCCTCCCTGTGTGGAGTTTGCATGTTCTCCCCGGGCCTGCGTGGTACTCCGGTTTCCTACCACATTCCAAAAACATGCATGGCAGGCTGATTGAACACTGCAAATTGTCCCTAGGTGTGAGTGTGGGCGTAGATGGTGGCTCGTCTCTGTGTGCCCTGCGATTGGCTGGCAACCGATTCAGGGTGTCCCCCACCTACTGCCCGAAGACAGCTGGGATAGGCTCCCCCCCGCGACCCTAGTGAGGATAAAGCGATTCGGAAGATGAATGAATGAATGAAAGTAAAAACTAATACTGTATAATCTAATACCACATTTTGTAAATTTGCATATACTGTTCAATATAAACTGATGTCGCTTCAAGTAAAGTCGTCGTGACATATGTTTTCACAAAATTCATTGTTACTGGAAAGATATCGGACATCACATTACAAACACGTGTGCATTGCAATAACAAA
The DNA here is from genome assembly GCA_018466805.1 of Hippocampus abdominalis. Taxonomy (NCBI): domain Eukaryota; kingdom Metazoa; phylum Chordata; class Actinopteri; order Syngnathiformes; family Syngnathidae; genus Hippocampus; species Hippocampus abdominalis. The sequence goes on along the minus strand of CM031695.1, from coordinate 3,384,666 downwards.
TTCTGAAAAAAATAAAGATAAAAAATATATCGATCAATAAGATATCACATGTTGAATGTTTAACTGTAAAGAATACATATAACGAAAGTAGTCGTAAAATGGTAATGGGTTAAAAAGCTTTATTTAATGTAATCAACTGATTTACATAATGATAATGTACAACATATGGCTTGAGGGCTGTTAAAAAGACAATAAAATCAAAAGATATCAAAACTATTGATCAGCAAAACACATATTTACACCTAAAGAATAAAACAAAGAGCCACCGAGAGTTAAAGATTTACGTCGCGTCCTGATGTGTTTGCCTTGGTCGACGTTAGTTTTATGACGTAAACAAAGTGCGACACAGGAAAGTCTGGTCCCACAGTAAAGATGGCCGACGCGCCTGGGACCGAGCTGTCAGACGACAAAGAGAAAGAAGCGGACACTGAACGCAAAAACAAGCAACATACGCGACCGTGGCAAGATGGGAGCAAGTCGGGAAAAGTCGTTATTTCTTCGACGCTGCCCGAGACCTTGGGCTTTTACGACATTAGTGCTGAAATCAGGCGCGAGCCAAGGGACCACTCGGCAGGTAAACGTCGCACACCCCCATTACTGTATTTCTTATTTTAACCACTGTAACACCAAAACCATAGCATTTCACATTTATCCATGCACCTTAAATATTTAACGATTTAAGTGATCAAAGCTTTAAGGGCTTAGGGGATGTCGAATTTTAGACCTGAATGCTAATTTGATCAACCTAAATGTTGAATAAAAACAAATCGTTATGGTACTGTAGTTCGTAAACGCACCGTGAAACCAAATTTAAACTCGTCACGGCGTAACACGAATTTCCGAGTGACAAAAACCGGGGCGTCCTCTTCCACCACAAACAACCTTCCTTTCCAAACCAGAGCAATTGAGAAAACAGGGTAGATGGCTTGAATGATGCCCTTATTTTTTAGCTGTGTGTGTTTCAATGCACTGTGGTTGAGAGAGGAAAGTAATTTAATGTGTGCCGTATGTTGCACATGGAGCCTATTTGACAATAAAGCTTGACTTGACTTGATGATGGTTTTATTTTTCTTCCCCGTCAACATAATGTAAATGTGTGAAGTGTCAGTCTAAAAGAAACATTTGCATCACGAGCTCAATTGCTTCGAAAGGAGACCCAACGGTGGGCATACTTTATATTTCAACAGGTAAATTGATTCAAAAATAGAGATGGTGGAAGTCAGACTTGCAATAAACCTACATCCGTTACCCCTATAGTTTAGCTCATTCAATGGAGCTAACATACCCCTTTGAATCCCAAAGGGGTTTGTGTTTAATCACCAATTAATGGTCTGTTTTTATTGATCAAGGATCTCTGCTTTGAGTTAAGGTTAAATCGGGTGACATTTATGCCAAATCCCCCAAGGGGGCGAAGTCAGGCGGCGACTAAAAGCAGCAATGAGTGTCAACCTCTAATGCGAAATTATTCACCTTCACTACTGTGGTTTTTACTGATTGTCGTCATTATTTATTTACAACGAATCATCAATGTGTACTACTGACGTGTAGTAACAGGTAGAACAAAATGGCAGATTTTTTTTGGCCATTTTTTCCTCCCTGTTGTATAATTATATATTTTTTTAAAAAACAACAACAAAAGGGCCAAAGTAGTGAGGAATGGTCAAATGTGCTGTCTATAATTAATATCTTACTCTTGTAAGCTTGTAAACTAAAGGACCAGAAAAGTTGTGTTTTTCATTGTACAGTATGTATATTTTTAAGGAATTTTCGAAATAACCGTTCATCAGAATTTAAATCATCCAAATACAGTATCTGAATAAGCATAAGCCTTAAAAAAAAATCCATTGTCTCATGGACCCTACTTCATACAAGCTAGATTCAACTGTATCACAGTTCTCCATGTTTGTAAAGATAATGAGAACGATAACACTCTCTCAATTGTCATTGTGAAACCTGTGTATGAATAGCTATTGTTGTCACAATAGTAGACATGACAATGAGGGCTATGTTCATTCCAGATTCATCACTGACCCGCTTCATCTGCACGGAGCTGACCCGAGGCTACTTCCTGGAGCACAACGAGGCCAAGTACACAGAGCGTCGGGAGAGGGTGTACACATGCATGCGCATCCCCAAAGAGTTGGAAAAGGTAGCACCCCCAGCGCCGACACACACACACCCCTGCCAGCCCGAAAAAAACAATGAACCCAAAATTAATTCACCTCGTGACCACACTCGTAACTTAAAACACTCATAACTTAAATAATCTCTGCCTGTTAAAATGAATGGAAATGCAATTAATCCATTCCAGCTCATCCCGAAAAAAAAGAAAAACAACCAAAATGTGTTTTTATTTTTTTTAAACGTTCCACTCACAAAGTTGCACTCACACTGTTTTGTATTTTATAAAACCACACAGTAATAACCTTTGCTCTTTACATAACCTGCAAACATGGAAAATGCGGGCACAAAACATGATGGTACTTAATGTATTGGCCTTCCTTCTTTTTCTGTGGTGTCTTTTGGAAGTTGGCAAACACGCTTAATGTGCAATACTGTCAGCAACTGATATTGTACTTCCATACCAAAGACACCAATATGAATTGATGGTGGTTAGATGTTAAGTTTGCTGTCATCATCTAGTGGTGCGGGTCCAAAGCACACAATGCCGTATTCTTGTCTGCAAGCTGAATTCTTGCTGTATTTGTGAGCCCATGATGCCACCTGCGCCAAATGAGATAAGATGACCCGGCTGGTCAATACAAGGCGCGTCCGGGGATGACATTTTCATTTGTTGCTGGGCTTGGTCAAAACTAAAGTTTGTTAAGTGTGCACAAGTTACTGTATCCCCCAATCAGCGCAAAGTATTGTCCTGAATGGCCGCGTTTCCTGAGCAGATCACATTGGAGCAGTGCCAGAGTGATACTGCGAATAACTCTTTTGAGTGATTCACACATCAATCTGGCTCTTGACGGGTATAGATAGCTGAGCTCTGCTTGTGTCTTCAGAAAAAAAAAAAAGTCTTGTTTCTTGAAAAACTGTATTGACAATATGTTCATTTTGAATTTGGTTAAAATAGTTTTCTGTTTCTGTCGTGAGGCACCAGATGGCAGTCTGGAGAGTAGCTCCGACTTCCGCACCATTCCCTGCTGGACTACGATGAGGCCGGAGAGGAATGTGTGTAAACAGTAGATCTCTGTACATTCACTGTGTCAAACAGCTTGACCCACACATTGATTTATTTCTCTTCCAAGTGTGTCTTTCTATAAACATATCTCCTATCTGCTCGATGAAACTCACACAGACACCATCATTGGTGTCCATCTTTACTTGGCTCACAACTCCCAACTTACTTTAAGAGGCTGTTCATTAATATATAAGGAAACACACAACATAAACATGGACTTCAAAACTTTTGATTATGCTGACTACAAGACACTCGACCCTGAAAACAACTTGGACCCAGACAATAATTTCTTCAATCAAAATCACAGCATCACAAACTCCAAGTATTATACGGACGAACAATTCAACACAAATGTAGAACTGAAAAATTCCATTTTCAGTGCTACATTTAAACAGTAGAAGTCTTTATAAAAATGTTACCAAAATCAAAGAATATTTGACTAAATTCAATAAATTTACAATAATTGCCATATCAGAAACTTGGCTTGACGATGAGAAAACAAGTGAAATGAAAATTGATGGATATGAAATGTATGCAACTAATAGGAAGACAAAAAAGGAGGGGGAGTCGCAATTTATGTAGACAAAGCACTTAAATGCAGTAAAATCGAGAGCCTGACAAACACAACAGGGAATTTAATGGAATGCCTAACTATTGAAATACATATGAAAAATGCATCAAATGTCATTATAAGTTGCATTTATAGGACACCAGGATCTTGTCTTGAAACATTTAATAAAAAACTGACAGATATGCTAAATTGTTCTAATGATAAGAAAACGCGAATAATATGTGGCGACTTTAACATAGACTTATTAAACCCAAATGGACATAAAAAAACAACAGATTTCATAAATACAATGTATAGCAACAGTCTTTTCCCAGTCATTCTGAAACCCAGTAGAATAACAGTTGATACAGCCACATCAATAGATAATATATTTATAAATAAGATTGATCATAAAAAGGAAAGTGGACTTCTCATAACCGATATAAGTGACCATCTACCGGTCTTTGCAGTCTTTTATAATTATTTTGATCGAAAAACTAGATCAATAACCCATATATCAGAAATAAGACCCAGAACCCAACATTCCATCGCTGCCTTTAAGTTAGACTTAGACAAACAAAATTGGTCAGAGGTCTACTCAAATGAAGATTCAAATACTGCGTTTGACGCATTTCAGTCAACCATAACCTATATGATAAACATTTCCCAGTAATTAAGGTCTCCAAAAAGTACAAAGACCAAAGTAAGCCATGGATAACAAAAGGCATAGAAAATGCATGTAAAAAGAAAAACAATTTATACAAATCGTTTCTAAAATTCAGAACCAAAGAAGCTGAAACAAAATACAAGTCCTATAAAAATAAATTAGTAAATATTATAAGAACTAGTAAGAGAGACCATTTTCATGCATTATTAGAGCAAAATAAAAGCAACACTCAAGAAATATGGAAAATATTAAATCAAGTAATTAGAAATAATTCTAAAAAAGCAGATTATCCGGAGTACTTTATGAAAGATAAGAATACCATTATTGAGGATACTGCAGAAATAGCAAAGGAATTTAATGAGTATTTTGTTAATATCGGCAGTAACTTAGCAAAACAAATTCCTGATCCAATAAATTCTTTCAAAATAGATAAATACATAGAAAAAAACTCTTCCACAATGTTTCTTACTGCTGTAAATCATAATGAAATATTAAATATTGTAAAAACATTTAAAAGTAAAAGGTCAACTGATTGCTTTAATATCGATATGACAATAGTTAAACAGATAAAAGAACTTGTAGTGCGACCGTTTACATACATATGCAACCTGTCATTCAAAGCCGGTATTTTTCCATCAAAAATGAAAACAGCTAAAGTCATCCCAATTTTTAAAAGTGGAGAAAGACAATTATTTACAAATTATAGACCAATATTGCTGCTACCACAATTCTCAAAAATATTAGAAAAATTATTTTCTCATAGACTTGATAACTTCATACATAAACACGTGCTATTAAGTGAAAATCAATATGGTTTCAGAGAAAAACGGACCACCTCAATGGCAGTAATGGAGTTTGTGGAAGCAATAGCCACTAATATAGACAACAAAGAATTCACTGTTGGGATTTTTCTAGATCTAAAAAAAGCTTTCGATACAATAGATCATAGTATATTATTGAATAAATTAGAGAGATATGGTATTAGAGGCATAGCATATAAATGGATCGAAAGTTACTTAGAAAACAGATATCAGTATGTGCAGTTCAATAACAAAAACTCTAACTTACTGAAGATTACTCATGGAGTTCCTCAGGGATCAGTGCTTGGACCAAAACTCTTCATCTTATATATAAATGATATCTGTAGTGTCTCAGAACAATTCAAATGTGTCCTATTCGCCGATGATACAACCTTCTACTGCTCTGGAGAAAATATAAAACAACTCCTGAAAACTGTGGAACATGAATTCAACAAATTAAAAAACTGGTTTGACAGAAATAAACTATCACTAAATTTGACAAAAACTAAGTTAGTTGTCTTTGGCACGAGACCAATCAAACACCAAAAAAAAAGAATAAAATAAAGATAAACTCAATTGAAATAGAACGAGTTTATGAAAATAAGTTTCTTGGACTAGTAATAGATACTAAACTATCCTGGAAGCCACACATAGATAACGTTAAAAGAAAAATATCCAAAACTATAGGGATCCTCCACAAAACTAAGGATGTGTTGAATAAGAGTTCTTTGTATACATTATATTACTCATTATTACTCCCATATATGACCTACTGTGTGGAAATATGGGGGAACCCCTGTAAAACTAACACACTCCCTGTCTTAAAACTACAAAAAAAAAGCAATCAGAATAATCAATAGGTCAAAATATATAGAACCCACAAATCCATTATTCATCAAATCAAACACAATGAAATACTATGACCTGGTTGAATTCAAAATCGCCCAATTAATGTATAAAGCACATAATAATCTCCTTTGCCAAAATATCTAGAAGCTTTTTGAAATTAGAGATAGTTGTTATAATTTAAGGGGTACTAACCAATACAAAAAATCCAAAACAAGAACAAACATCAAGCAAAGGTGTGTATCAGTAATAGGTGTCAATCTGTGGAACAATTTCGAAACTGACCTGAAAATGAGCAAATCGCTGTTGGAGTTCAAAAACAAATTCAAAAGATTAGTACAACAAAACTACATAAGTCAGAGTTAAGAAGATCAATTTATTAAATGTATTCAAGAAATGCAGTATTTATAATGAATATGATGTATAAAGGAGAAAGAATTAGTTGATATATATATATATATATATATATATATCTATATATATATATATATATATATATATATACATAAACTGAAAGGTGTATAAATAGATAAGTACAGTACACATAAGGGTAAAAGTATTTGATGATACATTATGTAGACCTTTTCCTTTTCTTCTTTTTATTGAAAAAAGATCAATTCATATATTGCTACATAACAAGGGGTAGGACTTGATAAGTTATTTACTTCTTCCTACTCCTTTGAACATAAAAAACTGTGATGATGTCTGTCTTTATTTTTTATTTTTACAATTATTACTTGCCTACACTTTTGTCAATCTGTTATTGTATTGTATGTTATATATGTTCAATAAACAAACAAACAAACAAATTTCAACATTTTCCTAGTGTTCTTGTGCATCTTTAGACCAAAACAAAGGAAAGACATGTTATTTTGGTTATTTATAGCAGAGTATGGTACATTTTTAATGGTCCGGCCCACTTGACATCTACCGAGGCCGTATGTGGCCCACAATGTGAAATGAGTTTGACACCCCTGCTTTAGATCTACCTCAGTTGTCAATAATTTTCGATTGTTGTGTTTATACTGCAGTTGATGATCTTTGGTTTCTTCCTGTGCGTGGACGCCTTTCTGTACGTGTTCACACTGCTGCCCCTCAGGGTGCTGCTGGCTGTGCTCCGCCTCCTCACTCTGCCCTGCTGTGGCTTAAGGTCAGAAACACCACATATCCACACATGTATACAGAGCAACAGTTTCATATTGTGCTAAGTCTCTATGTCTTCATGGGAAATTTAAAACAGTGCTGGTTCTAGGAAGTGCATTCGTGCAAACAATGATTCGCTTCCTAGAAATACACAACAAAATACAATATAACAATAATAAAATAATCATTAACTAAAACATTTTTTAAACTGAAAATTAAAAGACAAGCAATTAATTAACATTTTATGTCATCTTACAAATTACAATTTTCGAAGAATAAAATAAAAAGTAATCGCTGATGGCGTATCGTACACTCGCCTGACTTGTGTGTAGCATAAGGTAAGCATAAGTGGCTCAGAAAATGATTGGATGGATGTGCATGTACAATGCCATGATAAAGTATCTCCCCCGCCCCTCCTGGTTTTTGTTTTATACCTATCACAGACGAAGGTTTCATCAAACCAATTTTAATATCACTCAGAGACGACCCAAGGTAATCCCAAATTTTTTTCGAATGACAATTCAATTTATTAAAGCACACAAAAAAAAAATCTAAACTTTTGTCACCCTCTGTGAAAAAGTTATTGCCCCCCCACCCCATCCCTTGTGAAATCACAAAGTCACTGTGACTGAGCACAAATTTGGGAAAGGTGAGTTCAATTTCACAAGCCACACCCAAACCTGATTACCACCGTACTTGTTGAATCAAGAAATCATTTAAATAGAATCTGTCTCAGAATGCGAAGTAGGCTACAAGAGTTCAAGAGTCAATGCATCATGCCACGATCCAAAGAAATTCGAGAAGAAATGAGAAGAAAAGTGATTGAAAACCATCTGTCAGCAAAAAGTTACAAAGCCATTTCCAAGGCTCTGGGACTCCAGCGAACCACTGTCAGCCATTGTCCTCAAATGTAGAAAACTGGGAACAGTGGCAAACCTTCCCAGGAATGGACAACCAACTAAAATTACTCCAAGCCCGCGAAGACGACTCATCCAGGAGGTCACAAAAGAGCCTAGAACAACATCTAAATACTTGCAGGTGTTCATGACTCTACCATGAGAAAGACAATGGCCAAAAAAGGCATCCATGGAAGAGTTCCCAGGTGAACATTTGATCATCTTCACAACTTTTAGAGACACATTCTGTGGACTGATGAGTCAAAAATGTAACTTTTTGGTTGGTGTGAGGCCGTTACATCTGTCTTTCCAAATGGCACAGGATTTGATTAAAAGAACTTGATGCCAACAGTGCAGCATGGTGGTGGCACTGTGATGATCTGGGGCTGCTTTGCTACCTTAGGACCAGGACAACTTACTGTGATTAATTTGACAATGAATTTTGCGGTGTACCAGAAAATCCTGAAGGAGAATGTCCGGCCATCAGTTCGGGCCCTCAAAATCACTCTCTTCAATTATGCAGCAACGATCCGAAACACACCAGCAAGTCTACCTTTGAATGGCTAAAATATATATATATATATATATATATATATATATATACTATATATATATATATATATATATATATATATTATATATATATAAGGTTTGACCCCACGTCAAAGTCCAGATTTAAATCCAATTGAGATGCTACATTGTGACCTTAAACAGGGAGTTAATGCTGGAAAACCCTCCAATATGAGTTGAAACAATCCGGCAAAGAAGAGTGGTACAAAATTCCTCCAGAGCGATGTGAAAGACGCATCACTAATTATAGCAAAAGTTTGCTTTCAGTTACTGCTGCCAAGGGTGGCACAACCTGTTTCTAGGTTCAGGGGGGAATTACTTTTCCTTGTGGGTCAAAAAGGTTTGGATTTTTCTTGTGCATTTAGAAATTGATATGTCATTTGAAAACTGCATTTTGTATTTCCTTAGGTTGTCTCTGAATGATATTAACATTGGTTTGAGGATTTGAAATCTTTGTGTGTGTGATAGATATGCAAAAGAAAACAGAATTCAAATACTTTTTCTCCTGTATTTCCATGAAGTGTTTTTGTACAAATAAACAAAAACGAATTACAATATATATTTTTTTGTTGATAGCCAAAAAGGCTTCCTCAGTATAATTTCCAAGGTTCTGGACACTGTCAATTGAATAACTTTTTGGAAAACATATACTTTGGTATTCTTAAATATCATATACACACATACACAGATAGATAGACAGACACATTTATCTATAAAAAAATGAATGACTAAATCTTGTAGCAACTACTCCATGTTTGTGCCCGTCCTCCCCCTTCTCTTACTGTAGGGCACGCACATGCCCCTACTGCAGAAGAAGCAGGTATGCTCCCTCCGCCTTATTCATGTTCACAGCCCCAACCAACCAACCGACCCTCTCCCTACCTTCATCCTCATCTCCATCGTGCCCTTTAGATGTTCAGCTGCTCATCATTGCGGCCCACTTAACAGCACCTTAGTGGTATTGCTTTCAACCACATCAGCGGAAGATTACGGAGTGCATGTTCATCCTCCGTGTTGTCTGCTCAAAAACAAAACAAAAAGATCCTTGATATATGTTTGCACTCCTTTGAAGTTGACAAACGCGACCGAAGAGTCTTTCATATGGAAAACAAGTAGGAGAAATTCTGTTTAATTTTTACTTGATATCCAATTGACGCATTTTGGAAGCCACCGAGGATGAATGGAGTGCACTACTTGGCTACAACCAGCAAGAGGCGCTGTTGTTTCAATCATAACTTGTGTGCCATCGAAAGTAGAACAGCATGGCATCAGCTTGACTTCTTCCTTAGTTTTATCTATACAGTGTATGTAGAATGGGAAGGCAGTGCTTCACCCTATGAGGAAGTGATGTGACAAGTAGCAGACAGGACAGGAGTAGTGAGTCAGGCAGTGCTGCTGATGTGTGGTGGGAGTGGCTATGCTCAAAAGCTACTTAAACTCAAATGCATTGATTTGCCTCGGGTGACATCCTCTACATACTGAGGCTGTCTCTTTTGTGTATACTGTAACGTGTGATATAAATGTGTCAGTAAAGTAATTCATTTTTAAAATCCTAATCCATCAATTCAAAGAGTGCATCGTGCCCGGCTCTTTTACACAGAGGTGGCCACCAACAAGAGACCCGGCGTTTTTACGCCTTTGCTTTTTATTCGCTGGATTTATTCACAGCTGTGATGTCTGTCATGAATCTGCAGGTTCTTTTGTCATAGCACCATAAATGCTAGTATGGAAAGTTGCATTTTTGATCCTAAGCACTGGAAATGCAAGCATCAATGTTCACACTGGGCTTGCTAAATGTTTTTTTGCTCAAATTTGTCTTATTCAGTAATATACAGATATTTTTTTGCACGTTTAGTAGTTTGTCTTTTGATGTCTGGCATGCAGGACTTTATGGAATAGTGGGGAAAAAATGGAAGTGATGGACGTAGTATCTAGTTGAGTCATGGGCGTGATTGTGTGCTTTCACAGTGGATCGAGGCTGCTGCAGCCGGCGCAGGTGTGCGACATGCTGAAAGGCCTCATCCTGGTGCTCTGCTTCTCCATGATGCATTACGTGGACTACGCCATGATGTACCACCTAATCAGAGGGCAGTCCGTTATCAAGCTCTACCTCATCTACAACATGTTGGAGGTGCTATTGGAGCGATGTGAAAGTCTCTTTTGGTGCATGGTAGAAAGTACAATTCATTGTGCTATTTATACAACAGAACTTGGAATCTGAGTTCAGTTAAACAAGGCCAGATTTCAGTCTGAATCAGGCTACAGTAATCCCTCGTTTATCGCGGTTAATGGGGACCAAAACCACCCGCGATAAACGAAAATCCGTGAAGTAGCGACCAATTAACATACTGTATTTAAAAAAAAAATTGCCCCACGTGGGCCTTCTTGCTTGAGCAGAGCGCACTAACACACACACACACACACACACACACACACACATAGGCCAGCGATCCAGCTTGTGCAGCAGATGTGTTTATGATTAGTCAATTAAGACAATTAAGGATGAAAGAGACCTGCTTTTGTTCTTATAAGCCTCCTCCCCCTCTCTCTCTCTCTCTTTCTCTCTCTCTCTCTCTCTCTCTCTCTCTCTCTCTCTTTCTCTCAGCAACACACTTACACTCACCTGCATTCATGCACGCGCACACGTGCCCCACGTGGACATTCACGCTTGAGCAGAGTGCCCACACACTAGCACGCATAGTAAACAACACTTAGACACTGATTTTTGCGGACCAAAAATGTTTATGAATATGTTTAAAAAAATCCGCGATGCACCGAAGCCGCGATAAACGAACCGCGAAATAGCGAGGGATCGCTGTATTTGTAAGTAAAATTGAGACAAAATCATCAGGATTTCAGTCTCGCTGGCCTTAGGCCGAAATGTCCAAATTTGACCTTTTCATATTCTTCGGTGCTATTGGCTCACAAATGGCTTGCTCTCTTTGACGATGCAATATTAAGAATGGCTTTTGGGTGGGAGTGGGGCGTGTCCTAAAGAGTGATGGACTCTGCATTATCTTTTGTGCATGAAGTCACTATAGATTCCTTTTCAAATCTTATTAAAGCTCAGTTTATAATGTTGTCAATTGTCAAGTACAATAAATTAAGTTGAGTCACGCATTTAGATTTTTTGTGTCACTTAAAACTCATTCACTCCCAAAGACGTTTTTATATGTCTTTTCAGACTTGGTTTAGAATTGGCTGGTACTGAATGAGTTAAGGAAAAAGATTGATCATGAATGACATCACGCAAGACTGATTAATGCTAAAGTAGACTACTGTAACTGGTTTTTTTTGTTTTGTTTTTCAGTATTAAATTTATTTTTACACATACACAAATCTATTTAGGTATTAAGTGTTGTGACCATTCGACCTGATATTGGAACTCATCTATTTCCATTATTCCACATGGGCAAATAAAATCATCCTTGATGAAAGGTGGCAGATCGCCTCTTCTCCTCCTTTGGCCAAGATATCCTGGATGCTCTTTACTGGACTGCCACGGAGCCCAAAGAGCGCAAGAGGGACAGCATCGGAGTCATCCCTCACTTCCTCATGGCCGTCTTTTATGTTTGTATCCTTCCAGAGAGGTGGTATGAGTGTTTCAAAACGTGTGACCACCAACTCTAGGTTGTTGGTTGCCTTTGTGTGTCTTATTTCAAATCGGGGATTCTCACACACTTTTTGGGTCGAGGAATTTTTTACAAGGGAGACATTTTCCAGTGCCTTTATGTGTATAGGGCCTTTTTTTTTTAACAACAAAACGACATACTGATTTATGACTACAATTTGTTTTTGTCGTGGCTTTTACTGCTTAAATGTTTTCTTGAGCATCACATACCCAGTCCTCCACGCCATCCTCATCATGGTCCAAGCCTCCACGTTAAACGTCGCCTTCAACTCGCATAACAAGTCCCTGCTTACCATCATGATGTCAAGCAACGTGAGTAGAAACACACACACACACACATACACACACACACACATACACACACACACACACAGAAACACAAACACATTCTGGGAGGAGTCTAAAATATACAAGGTTTTTTGTATGATTTTGTAACCGCTTCTCATTTCACAGTTTGTGGAGATCAAAGGCAGCGTTTTCAAGAAATTCGAGAAGAACAACTTGTTCCAAATGTCCAACAGCGGTAAGATATGCTTCAGCATCTTATTAGGAGTGAACCGATCAAAGTTGCTATTCATTCCAAAATATCCTCCTCTGTATTATTTATCCTTGTGTAACACTAGCTTGCGCTGGAAAAACTCAAAATGAAACAAAGCTAACTATGTCTCCAATCAAGGCAAAATGTGCTGGTTTGCTAGTAAGTATTTTTTTTCTAAAAGAGCAGTTTTTGCAGGAGCATTCACTTGGGATGAAGCATTTTTAACTTAACTCATTCAGTACCAAGTCTGAAAAGACGTTTAAAAACGTCTTTGGGAGTGAATGAGTGAAAAATCTTGATAGCATAACTTGTTACTGACATTTTAATTACAGAGCAGCTTTTCCTACATATTGAGAAAATAACATAAGCTACTTTCCTTATAGTACCACAACTCTACTTTAGTAGCTTGTTTTCAGAAATCTTACCAAGTGAAATTTTCTTGTTCTATTGCCACATAACTTTGCTGGAATAAAACAATACACACTCTTCATTTCATTCCTTTTTTTTCTTGCTTTTGAAGTTTTCTGTGGTGTATTGTTGCAAACCAAAACGCCAGCACCTACCAACGTACATAAACAGTCACTCAGATGTACAGGAAGCTCTGCGCGTGTATACCCTTCTCCTCTGACGTCACATTTGTATGCCGTACGACATCCATGTTCGAGTGTGATGTAATAGAGGCAAAATAGTCGCCAAGTTGTGTTCACAACACTGGTGAACAACTGTGAGGTTTACGGTTGCTCGAATCACTCAACTCGAGTTAAGAAATTATTCTTTCTGATACGGGCAATGATTTTTGGTTGAAATCTTGTCTAAGCTAGGGGGGGGGGGGGGGGGGGGACAAAGCGGCTGTGTGAAGGAAGACGACCACAAAGACTATAAAATCTTCGACATGACCACTTTTCACCATCCAAATATACTGTACAAGGATGTGCTCTGATCACTTTATATCAGGTCATTTTTTTTCTGTGCAGTCGGTCAGGAGATGAACCTTTGATTGTAGATTCGAGGCAGACATGATGCTTACCTTTTTGCATACCCATGTAAGTTTTAGGTCGCATTGACGTTCATTATTAATCTGTTAATTCTGTAGGAATACACATTTTACACACTAATGGAATATCACAGAACATTTTTCGTCTGTCTTGCTGACGTTTTCACATGACAATCGCAACCAAGACTCAAAGTCTGCTGGGCAATGTGTTGCAAAAAAGCGCCTCTCTTTGTTAGCAGCTAGCAAGCTAAGCACTATCTTGAAAGGCTTTGATGCAGTTCAACATTTATCCGGACACAAACGATTTCATGAATTATGTTTCATTTGAAATATTGGTTGACCTTCTGTGTTAACCAAAAGCAACATAACTCATTATTATGAGACAAAGATCCAGCCAACATGATAACGCTAACATTGGATAAGGCTTCTCTGTGTTTCCCTTCCACGTGCGGGTTCTCAAACACGGCGCCGCAAACTAAGTCTCGCGTGTAAAGTGACATCAGCGAGAAGGGTTTATTGAAGAAGCTGTCTCTATGTAGCGATTGCATCTTGAAGTGATGTTAAGTCTTTTTCTCGACCGTAAGTGCCAAATATGGAGGTGAAAAGTCTTAATAGCGATGAACATTATAACAGTAGACTCCCCAATGTTGTGTGCATCCATGTTCATGTTCTCAGGATCTACTGTACTTGCCAGTTTCCCGCAGTGTAAAAGGCCAGTGGGGCTTTATACTATTATTTCCTCTTTGGAGCCTTTTTGAACCCATTATGTGCTTAGAGCTTAAAGTATTATTACAGCCGTACATGAAATGTCCTGGAAGCTATCTATGTCTTGGCTGTGACAGCGGCAGCCATTTTCTTGACAAGCGTGATGTGACAGGTCGTTAGTGTTCAGCAGCACTTGTCGTTATGGTTTCACATTATTTCGTCTTCTCCCGCCAGATATCAAAGAGCGCTTCACCAGCTACGTTCTCATGCTCATCGTGTGTCTGAGGAATATGGAGCAGTTCTCGTGGAATCTGGGTAATTATTTTGAAAACTGTGTTCCAAAATATGTCATGTACAGTCAAACCTCGGTTTTCGGACGTCTCGGTTCTCGTACAATTCGGTTTTCGAACTAAAATTTCGAGTTTTTTATGCCTCGGATGACGAACAAATTTCGGTTCTCGAACTAACTGAGCGCACTTGAATGCGTCACTTTACTCCTCTCGGCTTCGCTACCTCTTGTAGCAACGCTACCTCGTGTAGCTTCGCGAGGTAGCGAAGCCGAGAGGAGTGAAGTAACGCTCCCTCCTGTCGCCGCGCTCCCTCATGTCGCGTCGCTACACAGGAAGCGACCATTGTGAGCAGACGTTTTTGTATTGTTCAATAAAAAAAGCAGACGTGTTTGGTGAGACGCTTCTGTTAGCGAGTGAAATCCCCCTCTTTTAATAATGGTTTGCTCTGGCAGCACGGGGGAGGGGGGGGGGCGTGTGTTTGTTAAACGGACGGCATTTTTCAATGCAGCGGCACATAATGAACACTCTGGTGTCCGGTGTCTCATTATTATGCAATAATCGTACAGAAACAGCTTGTGAGCAGATGAGTTTGTATTGTTCGATTAATATTTTTTTTTTTTAAAAAGCAGACGTGTTTGGTGAGAACTACGTAATATTGGACTGTTATTTTTGCATCGTGTATCAGCCCCTAATCATGGCACCAAAGAAAGCAAGTGGAAGTGGTGAACCTGGTGAAGAAAAGAGGAAAATAGGGCGCAAAACTATAGAATTTAAGAAAGATTTAATCGCAAAATATGAGTCAGGTGTGCGTGTGTCTGTGTTGGCGAAGGAGTTCGGGATGCCGAAATGCCCCGCCTACTGCCTGCTGACAGCTTGGAGAGGCGCACGCTCCACGACAGATAGAGAGAGAGATGTTCCTTCAATTTTTATGTTACTATGTTAATGTTAAAATTGGTCATCTCCCATTACATTTGTACAGTTTATTGTGTGAAATTGTACAAATAAGTGGTTTAAAAAAAGTTGTTTTCTTGACTTGGAACGGATTAAAACATTTTACATTGATTTCAATGGGGAAAATGGTTTCGGTTTCCGAACAGTCTTCTGGAACGGATTAAGTACGAAAACCGAGGTTTGACTGTCGTTAGTTGGATCGGTATTCCCCAAGGTTTCCTCTTGAGAATTTTCAAAGAGGAAGTGGAGATTTGCTTGTGATCGGAAAATATCAGGACTTGGCAGACAGGTTTGTAGCAAGATTTATGACAGTAAAAATCAACATTGAATTCATTGGGTCTTACAATGGACAAATGTATACGTTATAGCAAAAGAAGTCTGACAACATTATTATACACACAAATAGGAAGAGCAATATCATTACACAATAAACCTTTTTATGAGTGGTGCAGGGGGAGTCAATTACTTTCTCCTGAAGCTTTTACTATTCCTATCCCACGTAGAGTGTGTGCTTTGGGTTTACAGTAATGGTCTGTTGGAAAACATACAGAAACTCAATTTGGTTGATGGGTGGCACATTCTTTGAAGAGGAAATCGTGAGCATCTGAATCAAGATGATTCTGAAATCTTTTTTTCCACTCTTTGATGCATGAATGAAAGCACATGCACCCCTCAGAATCGAAATTGAACTAGGATGTGTTCTCCTACAAATTTGGAAGATGTGGAAAGCATGAAAAAAAATAGCCTGCCACCATCGTAGCGTAAGCACTATAGCCTCTACTAAATAGCCGTGCAGCCAACAGACCAAAGCATCAATCGGTAGTGTCATCTTTTGATCATGCACATTTCCAAGTAGTTGTGATGTGAACGCCATGGGAAGCATAAAAATGTATGTTTACATTCAAGGCATGTTCATTATTCCAGAGAGGCCAGGTTTTAGTAGTTCACACTATTTTATATTGTTCATTTGCTGCGCTGTTGAATAAAATTTTTTGAAATGAATGAAAAGAGGGCGGCCCGGTAGTCCAGTGGTTAGCACGTCGGCTTCACAGTGCTGAGGTACCGGGTTCAAATCCAGCTCCGGCCTCCCTGTGTGGAGTTTGCATGTTCTCCCCGGGCCTGCGTGGGTTTTCTCCGGGTGCTCCGGTTTCCTCCCACGTTCCAAAAACATGCATGGCAGGCTGATTGTGCACTCTAAATTGTCCCTAGGTATGAGTGTGAGCGTGGATGGTTGTTCGTCTCTGTGTGCCCTGCGATTGGCTGGCAACCAATTCAGGGTGTCCTCCGCCTACTGCCCGAAGACAGCTGGGATAGGCTCCGGCACCCCCCGCGACCCTAGTGAGGATTAAGCGGTTCAGAAAATGGATGGATGGATGAATGAAAAGAAAATCCATCCATCCTGTCATTTTCCAAACTGCTCTTCCAAATCATCTTTTTTTGTTTTCATTTGAAAATGTATTTCATATCTTGAGTACTCCGTAGTTACCTAGTTTTGTAGTTTTCAGTACCAGTGCTTTAAAAACGAAAGGCATGCACTTGTCTCTACCGGTCTGCGGTGCGAAAATCATTGGAGTCACCTGGCCTACTACCTTACAAACTAATGGCTAAATACAAAAAAAAAAACAGTCAACAAAGGTTGTTGTTTTTGTTTGTTTTTTTGTTTGTTTGTTTTTACGGCGGCCCATGCTCAACAGTTCAGTTGGCCTCGCGGTGCAGACGTGCAGGGTTCTATTCCAGCTCCGCCCTTCCTATGTGGAGTTTGCATGTTCTCCCCGGGCCTGCGTGGGTTTTCTCCGGGTTCTCGACATTCCTCCCACGTTCCAAAAACATGCATGGCAGGTTAATGGAACGCTCTTAAAATTGTCCGGAGGTGTGAGTGTGAGCACGGATGGTTGTTCTTCTGTGTGTGCCCTGCGGTTGGCTGGCAACCAGTACAGGGTGTCCCCCACCTACTGCCCGAAGACAGCTGGGATAGGCTCCAGAACGCCTCGTGAGGATAAGCGGATCAGAAAATGGATGGATGTTTTACTATGATTCGGAGTTTGATCTTTAGCACAGTCATTACATTTGTCCACATGACACACTACAAAGCTGAATCGTCCTTAGCCAGTCCTCACATCGTGAAGCGGGGCACTCTGAGGTGGTGCGGTACAAAGGGCTTGGCGTGTGTGACCTCGGGAACTTTCAGGGTTGGGGGTGTGTTTTCTTCTTCCTCAGGGAGCGTAATGGAAATAATTGAGAAGCAGAATCCTCAGCACAAATTAAGTAATTTCAAACGTAATATGGTGTCAAAAAATAAGTATAAGCTCAATTACAAACTTGCACCAAATATTGTAGTCAGAACTCACTAGTAGCACTGACAAAAACCGAATATCACAGAGAAGTCATATGCAGTCGGTGAATGGCTCCACAGTTGCGAGCAAACATGCTGAGCCGTGAGCACTTTTGTCCTCCAGGGGGAGTCCTCTTGAGCAGCGAAGGCATGACAGCCCAATTGACAGCTCCGTGACAAGCGTCATCTCCCCTAGACGCTCCTGAAGGCAAATGCGCGGGCGCTGACTGACAGACGCACCCTGTCAGCCACGCTGTGACACCGTCGCGCTCGCTCCAACCCTTTTTTCATCAGTCACGGTCGCTCTCTTGAATGCTTGGTCGTGATAAGCTCGTATAACAAGCTTTCCTCTGAATGAGCTTCCAAGCCCATTTTATGTCGTTAGTCATGTCCCTATAATGAATGGCAATGTTTAGTCGTGAAAATGGGCACAAAGCCTATTGTACTAACTTCAGTACTGGAGTTCTATCAACTGAATGAGTTGTGAACATCCCTTGAGAACTTATTAAAGAAGTCTTCACAAAGGGTGAAAAAAAACCCTCTCAATTTTCATCACGTCACTGGAGAGGTTCTCTCATTTTTAAATAAAAGGATCATTCACCCACACTAATAGTGAGTGCGCAGTTAGAGACGTATTCAATATTCAACCTTTTTTGTGTTTGGGCCATTTGAGACAACATGCTGTTCAAGGACCGGTGACCATTTTTTTTCATTGCTTTTAAATTGCCAATTTTCAAGCATTGGTACTGACAACAACACTAATTATAGTTCTGTAATGATATAGAAACGTTGATTTTTTTTCATTTGTTTCAAACAGTATTATTCTAATGTACAACAAATGTAGAATACAATAACACAGTGAAGTACTAAGAAATGGACCAATCAGGAATAATAAATACGCCTTATAATGTAAACATAATAATATTGACTTTAGGGTGTTAGCATTATTGCTACTTCCGAAATGTGACTGATCAAATATGACACGATTGATTTTTGCTTTCATCCGGTGGCTGCCGGCTAGATATTAGCGATTAGCGATCAACAGGTTTCTTGTAGCTTCCACCACGTTGCTCTGGAGATAACGCTGGGAGGCGCTCCCTTGTCAAATAGCGTCATCTTCGGAAGCCATGGCTGCCCATCAGCTGCGCGTTTAGCTGCGCCTTTGGGCAATTTAGTCTTACGTTCTGTTTACTGCTTCTTTCATTTATTGGCGGATTCTGTTCATTTCAACTTGAAAACAATGTTAGAAAGAGGACTCCGATTGGCTAGAATCGCGCACATTTCCGCCACGTCTGATGGAGTAAATGTGCTAACGAAACGGCTCGCAGGTCCGTTTCTGTGTGACCTGGTACCAAATGGTCCTGGTCTGCAGACCAGTGGTTTGTGACCAATGATATCATTTATGAAATTGCCCAAAGCTTGAGATTTGGACTCTACAGTCCAGTCACCGTAATTGATAAGATCTTTGCATCTTTCTTGCGCACTGCTCTGTGTGACAGAAATGTCCAAATTCACCTCCCTATTTTATGCTGCACTTCTTGGGGAATGCTTGTTGCAAACTCTTTTGAAGGCTCTGCACGTATGAGCTGCGGGTGTTGCTCCTTAAGGCATTGGAGCAGGCTCATTTTTCCAATCGCCTCTTCTTTCCTCCTTGGGAGACTGGTAGATGTGGGGGTTAATTATTACGGGTATTACTAAGCGTGCATTGCTAAGAGGGACTGCCAACTAACTAACGCTATCCTAAAGCACATTCAAAAATTCACTCTGATGTCCGCGCAGGACTCTGAGATTGAGTGTGTTCCGAGAGGTTTGAGTACACTCCGGCCTCATTAGTTTCTGAACGCAGCCAGCGCTGGCGCACCGTGTCCCCAGTCGGAGCGGCGGCGCATTTTCTGCACTCTGAATAGCCGAACGACGAATTTGAACAACGCTCTTAAATTTCCGAACTGTCACAGTGAATCAGTGCCCGCGCAGGGATTATTTCCGAACGCTCCACTAATGTAAAAGTAACTGAAAGACTCACCCTGCCCTTCCCTACCCTCACAAACACACACATGGGGTATAGCTGCAGTACAAAGGTGGTGTAACACAGTGGTAAACATCACCCTGTCTCAGCTTTTTTTGAAACATGATGTAGCCATAAAATTCAAAGTTCCTGATTATTTAAAGACAATAACTTTATCAGTTTAGACATTAAATATCTTGTCTTATGCAATGTATTCAATTCAATATAGGCTGAACATAATTTGCAAATCAACATCCCAACTTCTTTGGAAATGGGTTTGTAAATAAATTGCTGGGGGAGCTGAATGTGAATGTGAGCTGGACAGCGTCCCCGAGTCTCGGTGTGGTGCCGCCGTGTATGCCGTGTGGCTAAGTGAAGTTTCGTGAAACCATTGTTATCCTGTCTCGTTTTATTTTGAAGGTCTGACTTTTGACCTAATGTGCTAACCCGATGTTACCGAGCAGACCGGGAGGGTTATTGCATTGTGGAATACTTTTTGACGTCATAACTTGCGGAATGCTTTGAATGAACGCTCATCGTTTCTGGGACATGACTGAATTAAGTCATGCTCGAAAACGGAGGCTTGTACCGCACAATAACTCAAAAATCACAGTATGAAAATGTATCTCCAATCATCATTTAATGAGCAAAAATTAACAATAATGAGTTAAAATTATCTTGCAAATACAGAAACAATGTCACGCATGTATAATTGACACGCAATTCACTCTCACATTGGTTCAATTGTCTAACTGATTGTGCTCGTTTCCTTTGTCGCAGAGCACCTATGGGTGTTGTTCCCTGATGTCTTCATGGTCCTCACCTCCGAAGTGGCCGTTGACGCCGTCAAACACGCCTTCATCACCAAGTTCAATGACATCACGGCGGATGTAAGAACTGATTTTTTTTTTCTCGGGTCTCCCTCTTCTTACGTCCGCCATGTCCTCTGTCAGGTTTACAGCGAATACAGAGCCAGCCTAGCCTTTGATCTCGTCAGCAGTCGACAGAAAAACGTAAGCGACAGTTTCTTTTGATTGTGCTGTCGCTCCGTTGACGTCAAGCGTTTTTCTGTGTTAGGCCTACACGGACTACAGCGACTCCGTGGCACGCCGAATGGGCTTCATCCCGCTGCCTTTGGCTGTGCTCGTAAGATGCCGCGCCCTTTAAACGCTGTTGACCTGCAAATACAGGATGTCAACACCTTTCGTTTTGGGTTTGAACAGCTTATCCGGGTGGTCATGAGTTCAGTGAAGGTGCGAGGAGCGCTGTCTTACACGTGTGTGTTCCTCTTTTATCTCGGGTAAGACCCAATTCACTTTACAGTTGCTTGCTTCTGCAAACCAATGGCCAGAAGTTGGTGCATCTGGCATTATATGTCTAACCCTAATTTAAATGTGTCATTTAGCAGAGCTGAAAAGTCCTTGAAAAGCTTCAAAGGGTGTTTTGCTTGTGTTTTCTTTTAAGATAAGAACTCACGTCTTTCACGCAAAGGTCCTGCAAAATCTGTCATTTTCACACAGGAACCCTGCGAAATGACCACTGATCCTGCAAAATGACGCCCTCCTTAGCACTTAAGTTCTGTGACACTACTGTGTCCTTCACTCAGAGATGCAGTAAAATTGCCACCTGTTTCACACTGAGATACAGCAAAATTGTTGCCAGTTTCACGCTGCACCACCTCTTTCGCATAGTGCCCATGCAAAAGTGCCACGGCCTCTTCTCCTCTGCTGTGAGGTCCTTTAGCTCCTCCTCTTTCACACTGGGATGCTGCACACATTACCTGCAAGAGTACCACCTCTTTAATAGTGAGATCCTGAAAAATGACCTTCCCTGTCAAACAGGACTACCTCTTTAACTCAGTCCCTTTAAGATAAGCACACGTTTCACACTGAGATCCTACGAAATCCCACTTTTTTCACACAGGAGTAGTTCTCATACACGGAGAGCCTTTGAAGTCATGGGTTATTTTTTCCACGCAGAGACTGCAAAATGAGCACCTCTTTCACTGAGATCCCCAAAAATGTTGACTTCTTTCAGACTGAGACCTTGTGAAAAGACCACCTCTCAAACCTATCCCGCAAAATGATTGCTTCTTTAACACAATGATCTTGGAAAACGGCTGCCTCTTTTATGGTCCTGGAACATTAGCATTTATTTCACATTCAAGAAAAGATTACAGAAAATGACAAAGGCCCTTTGTGTGAAAGGGTGACCCTTTCACACAAAGACCCTGCAAAATCACCACCTCATACAGAGATCGTGCAAAATTATTACCAATTCTTTCCACAATGATCCTTTAAATCGTCCGCCTCTTGCTCAGAGGTCTCTCCCCCCCGCTATGCTGTCTAAAGCTTTTGCCATGTCCATTGACACATTTTGTATTTGCATCTATTTTTGTTCAAAGCATGCATATCGTACGTCAGAGAACTGACTCAAATATTCCCACACAACACACACGCACGGCACGGTTACATAAGCATTAATACTGTGTCATCGCATTCTCCCCATGCTCGTTCGCCGTATCTCATCGGGCCTGCGCCATTGAAGAGTTTCCCCCTCGGGGTGAACAGTACGATGTTGTCATCTCAGCTGGCATCTCGGCGGTTTAAAAATAGCCCTTGCTGCAACACACTGCCGTGCCCCGGCAACAGTTCGGCCGCATCGACATGCACTTGCTCTTCACACCTCATCGCATGCAGCAGCAGGCAGCAGTTCCGCGGACCTAATTTTGTCCGCCTGTCATCAGTTACGCCCAGTTTAGCCCTGATGATGGCACACTTGGACCACAAATGCATCGCAGTGGACCAGTAGTAGTTTTACACGCCACTGAACACGAGTTTTTGTGCCACAATCACTTTCACAGAATTTTAATCACATTCATTTGAAGAGGAACAACCAGTTGAGTTTGCAAAGTGCCATAGCACACTTCCACACAGAGACCCTGCAAATGTACCTTTTTTGTACTTAACGTCACAATTTCCACCTCTTTAACACTGAGATCCTGTAAGATGGTCCCCTTTCACGTGGATAATGAAATTCCTTTTCCAGTTTTTGACCAATAAACATAATTGAGAATTTTTTTTACTTACAATGAGATAATCAGTGAAATGGTTATATCTTTCACATATACACGCTGTAAAATAATACCCCTTTCACAAATGACCCTGCAAAATTATTTCTTTTTGTAGAGATGCCTCTTTCACGCCGGGATCCTTCCCGCAAAATGACCTCCTCTTTCATAACATAAATCCTGCAGAATTACCCCCGTTTTCACACAGATACCTTGCGAAATTATCACCTCATTTACCAAGACCCGTTTGATTTGACTGTCTTTGACCAATAGGTCCTCTTAAACTACCCCCTTTTGCCATGAGACACCTGCCAAATTGCCGACACGTTCACACAGAGGCCCGATCAAATAACCCCTTTTTTCACCACAGATTGGTCACACTGAAGGTGCTGAACAGCATCGTGCTGCTGGGCAAGTCATGCATGTACGTTAAGAGGGCCAACATGGAGGGCAAATTGTTTGCGAAGCCTCACGCCGCGGCTTCGTCGTCCTCAGCCAAGGCCCCCAACAACAAAGCTGACCACGCTTCGACCACGCCGCCCACAGGTAATACATGATTTTACCGCCACCTTCACACAGAGGTCCTACAAAGTTACCTCCTCTTTTACACAAAAATCCTACAATGTCACAGCCACGTTGATACAAAGACCCTGGAAAATACCATATTTTCCGGTGTAGAAGTTTCTTATCAAAGGTTGGCTGGTCCTGCGATTCTGGTATGGAAATTAGAACTTGGATTGGCACAGAAAATCCCCGTTCCCTAATCGTGTTGAGGGCAAACGACAAGCTCTGAATGGATTTGAAACTGCTTCTAACGACGGAAAAGTTTTTCCTTTTTAATGAAAAATCCTTGTGTTGTGGATGCCGCATGCTTAAACTAGTGAGCTCACTGGGGCACAACTGCGAAAATACAGCCATGAGACAGACACAGAGACCCTGAAAAATGATACTCCTTCCATGCAGAGATCCTCTAAAATGAGACAAATTTTCACACAGAGACAATGAAAAGCAAGAGTCTCTTTCACACAGCGATCCTGTCAAATTACCACCAACGCAAAAAAAAAAAAAGTACACAGACTCTTCAAAGGACTGAATATTAACCACGTTGACACAGGTCCTCCAAAATGGCTGCTGCTTTTACACAGAGACTATATGAAATGTAAACCTGTATCACATGACGAGCTTGCAACACGATTGACCCCGTCATAGGGAGATCCCCGCGAAATGACCGCCTTTTCAACATGGGCACACTTCAACATGCGGGAAGCGTTAAAACAATCTGAGGCGGACGCCCACTGACGCATGTTGTTCATTTTGTAAGACTGCACAAAAGGTGCAGTTTGGGCCGGCCAGCTTTTAGACGTGCACGTCATCAGGCCAAACACCAACAGTCACATGTTTTCCTGGAAGCGGCGGCATCATTTGCAGCCAAATCCCCTTGGCTCTCACCTCCACCCATGGTTCCGCCCACACTTCTCAACAGGAGCTTTGAGGTGACAAAAGATGACGTGTCACTTCCTGTCAGCTTTATCTGGATCCATAGAAGCGACAAGGCGCCATATCTTTCAGCTGGGATTCGAACGAGCGCCGTCATTTGCCATGCTTACCTCACTTTCAACCTCGCCTTTACTCAAGTGCCACTCCGCCGCACAATATGTTCAAGCGCATGTCTTAGTTTTTTTCAAATCACCTGCATTCGCACAGCACGACACGCCATCTGCTTTTGAGTGTTTATCCGCAGGGCAGATGAGGGCAACGAGCAGTTTGACATCAGCCGTTTGCACATGACTTTTATTCAAACGGAAACATGAGCTCAAGGAGCGTCATCAAAACCTCCACCAAGGCACAATGGACTGTCCTTGGATCTGGAGCCTTTCACACTGAGATCCTGTGAAATGACTTCATTTCCTGAAAAAATTCCACAAAGTCATTGTCTCTTTCAGACAGAGAACCTGCAAATTCAGACTCTCGTAGAGACCACAGTTACTGCCTCTGACTGCTGCAAACTCAGCCACTTTTCCACAAAGACCCCGGAAAGGTTTTATACAACTCAATATGTGTAGGCTCTTTCACACTGAGACTCTGCATTTATTTTCCAGTAGATTTGAGTAGATTCCCATGTGGACCCATGCAATTTGCGTGGTATAGGGACTGTACCTGCCTGCAAATAGCAAAAAGTTTGTTGTTTTTTTTTGTTTCATGTTAACACAAAAAAATTCAAAAGGACACTGATAAGTATTAAATATTTCCACACAAAAAAACAAACAGAAAAAATCCACAGGTTCTGTACCTATTATTATTATTGGGACGTTATCATTGTGGCTTTGTACCAAAAAGCTACGCTGTACTTCTGTGTCTTTCTTTGAGAAAATTACCCTAAATGTTCCCTCCAAAATCCCGCAAAATCGCTCAGTTTTACAGAGACCCTGAAAATGTAACATCTCGTTCACAGAGAGATGCTGTAAAATGAACACCTCTGTTACTGTGATTCAGTACAATTGTCACGTTGATACAGAGATCACATGAAATCACAGTGCGCCTGCAAAGTCACTGACACTTTTACACAGAGACTTTGCAAACTCAGAACCCTGTAAAATGATTGCCTTTTACACATTGAGACGCTGCACTTTAACCACCTCTTGCCAATTGTATTTTTTTGTCCTCTTTATTTACCTTTTTTTCTCCATTAAATTAAAACATGAAATCATGATCCAAAATCTTTTAACCTTGGAATGTTCATGGCTGGTTATTCTTTTGATATCTGGAACAAGTGGAAGCCTGTCAATACTGCCCGGAGGATGTGGAAGATGATGCCTACATTCATGGAATTCTAATGGCACGGATCCTGTTGTTTGGAGCTGGCAGTTTCCCGATTTATTGCAAAATTCAGTAGAAGCGGGCAGCTTTATTCGACATGGGCAAGTTACCGATCGTGCTTGATGCTTTGTGGCGGGTAATCAACACTCAGACCCGGGCGATGAGGGAACTCAGTCACGGGATTGAAATGCGATTTGTGAGTCAGTTGACAGCCATAGCCCGGAGTAGAACATGACCGTCGCAGTCACTCACTGTGTTTACTTCTTCTTCACAGGTGACGACAAGCAGAACCCGAAGCCGCCCTCTGTTCCTCCTTCCTCATCACCCTCCTCTTCCTCAGTGACTACCCAGCCAGCACCGAGGTGGGACTTTCCCCTGCCTCCCGTTGACTCTTCGGCCTCAGCGCCTGCACCCCACTCTCCTTGTCCTGACCATCCGCCTCCTGGACCGGAACCCCAGCAGCCTGCTCCTTGTCCCCCGAAAGAGGAGCAGGAGCATGCGGCCGAGGCTCCCAAAAAGGACCTTCTGGAGATCGATCGTTTCACTATCTGCGGCAACCGCATCGACTGAGCGAAAAGACACAAGAGTAAATCATTGGATGCACGTTGTGGTAGTTGGCTGTCGTTTCGAGACGTTTCACGACAGCAAGATTGAGCGGGCTGATAACCAGTGTGTGAGGGAGCTCGATTTGAAAGGAGCACTTTTCAAGGTGCAGAAGAGCACAGCTGGAAACCACACAAATGGTTGAAGGGGGACTCCACGAGAGACTCCAAAGGATTCCCATCATGAATGTCGCAATGGCGCACAAAACGGGGTTTACATGTTCTCAAGACCTTGACGACGAGTCACGCTTGTTCCTTTGATTTGATGATTTGCAATCATTACGTTTGGGTTTTTTTTTGTTTGTTTGCTTCAATTTCAAAGAGAAGCGCATGTTCCAGCAAGCAGTTGAGTTTGCACAGCTCCCATGCCTCTTTCACCCAGGGAATTCACGACATGGTTCACAAAGAGAGCCTGCAAAATTCCTGTCTCATTGCTACGGAGCTTGCATAATTACAGCTCCCTTTATACAGAGACCCTGTATAAGTATTGCCTCTTTAACACAGTGACCCTGCAAAATTACTTCAAATTTTGTACAGAGAGCCTACAAAATCACCGCCTTTTTCACACACAGTGCAAAACCACTTACACCCTTTGATGTAAGAATACTACTGCCCCTCTGACACAGAAAACATTTTACACCGGGACCCTGCACAATTCCTGCCCCCTTTCACATAACGACCAAAATTAGTACCACTTCTACTCTGTTACGCTATATACTCACATCCATTTTTTTCTCTTTTTTTTTTCCACTGATCTTGCAGCTTGTAAAACTATCACCAGCTTCATACTGAGGCATTGCAAAGTTAGAGCCTTATTCATTGGAATCTTGCAGGAACTGTCACTTTCTAACCAACGACATTCAAGAAACATTTGGGAGCTGGGGACACAAATTGTTGAAGCTTACTTGGTGGAATTCTTTCCCAGCCTTGCTTGATGTGCAGCTTCAGCCCGAGGTCTGCATTGTGTATTTTATGCTTCATGGATGACGGCATATGTTTCTCTAAAAGCGCTATGTACCTTCACAGATGTGAAAGTTATCCATGCCGTTGGCACTAACACGGCCCCGTAGCATCACACATGTTGGCTTTTGAACTTTGCGCCCATAACAATCCCAATGGTTCTTTTCCTCTTTGGCCCAAAGGACACGACATCCACAATTTCCCAAAATGTGGACTCGTCAGACCACAGTACCTTTTTTTGTATATGTATTCTTCTTCCCACTGCACAAATCTAAGGTCAGTTGCATCTCAGAAACGTGAACGCTGCTCTCGCCCCAAAATGGCGGACCAACTCTGGCGCCTTCTTTCGACGTCCTGCCTGCTGTCCCGATACTTTTATCCGCGTAGTTTTAGCACTGATGGCGCAAATGGGCTTGTGGCCTTCGTGAGCCTTCGCCGTCTTGTTTACATCCTTGCCGTAGTCAGAGGGGTTTTCGCAATGAAAGCCTTCGCATCTGGAATGTTTCCGGATTGATTTTGATTGCAATGAAACGATTGTTTGTTCCCTGCAGAAATATGAATAATCCGCTTTTTATTTGATACGAGATGTGACATGTCAGGTGTGATTTATTTAATTTTATTTAAGGTACTTTCCTGCCATGTCGGGGAGGGGGGATACGCAAGAGAGACTTTCTATATGGTTAACTGCGTTGTTGTAATTATAAAATGTAATAAAATATTTTTGGGGAGTTGCCACTTCGGATGTGATTATGACTCTACTTGTTTTGCCCCTGCATATTGTTGAACATATTTAAATGCTCTGGCTGTCACAATGTTTATGCTATTTTTCATTATTTTGGATTGTTTTTATTTTGGGCTTGTTTTTATTTGGTTTGGGGGGGGGGGGTAGTTTTGTTGTCATCATCTGCAAGAGTCCCAAACAGGCCCGAGAGTGAGTGAGAGTGTTTTTGCCTCGCGAGTGTAGGCCACACATTTGATTACCTGTCAACAAGTCAATCCGATCACCAATTCGATAAAGTAGTCAATCAACGTTGAAGTGTTTAATATCAT
This sequence comes from Hippocampus abdominalis, assembly GCA_018466805.1. Taxonomy (NCBI): domain Eukaryota; kingdom Metazoa; phylum Chordata; class Actinopteri; order Syngnathiformes; family Syngnathidae; genus Hippocampus; species Hippocampus abdominalis. The sequence goes on along the minus strand of CM031695.1, from coordinate 3,356,062 downwards.
GTGACTGCCCCTTTCACACAGATATACTGTAAAATTACCGCCTCATTCTTCCAGAGAACCGGCAAATTTACTCCCGTTTTACATGAATAACCTTCAAATGTACTCCCTCCTGACAGTAACCTTGCAGTCGTATCCTTTTGCATCCTGAATTTTTGTAGAATGACCACATTCCACACAGAAAAAGTGCAGAATTATCGCTTCCGACATAAACCCGGTAACATTTTTGCTTGCATAGATTTCTTGCAGACGTGCTGACTCTTACACACCTAGCCACTACAAAATTCAGACTTCCTCATTCACACAGACCAGCAAGACCCTGCAAATGTATCACCTTTTTTCATAAAGAAATGGTCTAGAATTACTGTTCTACATAGACACACTGCTAAAATTGATATTCAAACAAATACCTGGCAACATCCTGTTTCAAACACATATTTCGGTCTAATGAAACACCCTCTTTTACCCAATTTAGCCTGCTAAGTAGTTGCTTTTTTTCATGCAGATGTATTGACTTTCACATAGTACAAAATTACCTCATTTATACAAAAACCTAGGACACATAATGCCTCTATCACACACACATTGTGCAAATCTACTGCCACTTTCATATAGAGACCCTGCAAAATTACCCTTGTATTTTTTGAATGAGACCGGCAAAATTACGCTCTCATCCAGAAAATTTTAAAAAAAAGAAGAATTCATGCAGAGATCCCTGCAAAATTAACCTCCTCATTCACACAGTCCGTACAAAATGACCTATTCATTCCGATTTCCCAGACATGTCACAAAATAAAATTGCCACTTCCTACCCATTTAATTTTATGAAGGGCCTATTTGAGGGCGGCGTTCACATTGCGTATCACTGTCGATGGGAGCTAGCTTTGTCCTTGTTTATTTTCAATGCGTACAAATAAGCTGAGATTTACCTCCCAGACGACCTCGCTTGTCTCGGAGGCCCGACGTGTGTCACGCTGTACGCAAACACTTATTAGACGACCATTAAGCTCCTTATGAAAGGACGCTCACGGCCAAGACGCACTTAGGTCATCACCATCCACCGCATTCATCAAAAAAATCAAAGCATTTAAAGAAGGAAATCCACATTTTTCCAATTGGCCCTGTGCACAGAAAATGGAAGGAAGATGGGGCACGGGCACTTCAAGTAGGTTTTAAACCCCTATCCTAAATTTGCAGTTAAATATGAGCGGGTGAAGATAGTTAAAGAGAAAAAAATATTTATTCAGCCAAGTTTTATCTGGAACAAAGAAAAAACAGGGTTTTTTTAATCGCAGGCAAAAAAAAATTGCATGATATCTTGTATTATTCAACTTTAAACATTCTTTACAATTAAAAATATTTAAAGAAAAAACATCTAATGTCTGTTTAAAATCTTTCGATGGCCAAACGTAAATGTAAAGATGGACGAGTACCGATGGTGGCCTTTGATACTGAAGGCCTAAAAAAATGGCATTAAGTCTTCCTCAACAGTAGTTGGCGATGTACTGCAGCACATTTGCACATTGGTGACTCGTAATCTGCATCAGAATGAAAGGACTGTTCATTTTTTGACGAAGCCTCATTCAATTTTTTGTCAATGTGATTTAATATATCCATCCATTCATTTTCTGATCCGCTTATCCTCACAAGGGTTGCAGGGCGTGAGCACCTCTCCCGACCCAGGGGGAAGGTATAGACATCCAATACCTGCTGCTGCCGAGCCACAGTGACATCATTGTCCTCTTCCCGGAGGTCAGAGGGCCCCTGAAGGCAAGGTACTTCCAGTTAAATGCCTTGGTACAATTTCGACTTGGCAGACATTTTATGGAAGGTGTATAGCAGGGCGAGGGGATATCCTCCCTGTTTCAAAGCTCTCCCTACTCCAACACACCTGATTCAATTGATCATGATCGTTTCAGGTTTCTCCAGAATTTGCTGATGAGCTGATCGTTTGAATCAGGTGTGTTGGAGTAGGGAGGGATCGAAAGCGGGCAGGAAATGGCTCTCGAGGAACCAGAGTTCCCTTCTCCTGTTATAGAGCATTTTGGCTTTGGATGCCAATATTCAGGAGTCGTTGATGATGGTAACCATAGAAACAGGAAGTCGAAGTGAGATTTTACAGGTATAATCACAAATTTTAGCAGCGTAAATGGAATGATAAAAGTGAGTGAATTACTCATTTTCTTTGATTATGCAATTTCTTTCGACTTCACATAAATGGGGCAAAAATGAGAAATAAATTACTGTACAGCCTCATGTAAAATTCAATGTTTGCATTATTTTTGTTTGTATTTATTTGCTTAATTCCTTAGGGCACAGTATTGATGAACTACTCAGTCAGGTCTTATTTGTAAATAAACAGAAATATTTATGTAAAATATAAATATATTTAGAAAAAATATATATGCGTTCATCGTAGTTCAAAAATGTTAGTAACCCAAATTAGTATACTCATTTTTGGAATTAAACCAATGTCCCTTCTACTGAGAGGGATGGGGGGGGGGGGTGGTGCACGGTGCTCGACTGGTCAGCGCAACCGCCTCACAGTGCAGAGGTGCAGGGTTTGATTCCGGCTCCGGCTTTCCTGTGTGGAGTTTGCATGTTCTCTTTGTGTCTGCGTGGGTTTTCTCCGGGTACTCCGGTTTCCTCCGACATTCCAAAAACATGCGTGGCAGGTTGATTGGCCCTCGGTGTGATTGTGAGCGCAAATAGTTGTTCGTCTATGTGTGCCCTGCGATTGGCTGGGAACCAGTTTAGGGCGTACCCTGCCTGCTGCCCGAAGACAGCTGGGATAGGCTCCAGCCTTGTGAGGATAAAGCAGATTGGAAAATGGATGGATGAATGTTCTTTCCTTGAATATATAATTGCATTTAACATAAAGACAGTGAGCAAATTGCATTTATGTGGTTTTTAAAAATGACATTTCAAATTTGCCACCAAACCTTTGAACCGTCGTGTGCATAATTTTGTTAAAAGTATTTTCCCTCAAAAAGTCAATTGTATTTTCGAAACCATAGGTGTCAATTTCAAGGCCCACGGGCTATATCCTGCCCACCACGTCATTTTATGTCCCCCACCCGAACAAATCTCTGTCAACTTGATCCTTGCTCAAATCTATACTCAAATGTCAAATTGTCATGTGTAATAAACAACTTTGAGGTTTTGCAATAATGTTGTTGCCCTATGTACACGCACGTCAACAATAATTGAACAAACTATTATGTTTGACTTTGACGTGATAAAAATGAGTTAGACGCCCCTGTGCGTAGCATTGTCCTTCTACTTGTCTTCAGCAGGGGGAGCCCATTCTCCAGTCACCGCGCGCCCCCGCGACACACGCATGGATGCTGCTCGACGAGGAGCGCGCGCGCCGCCAACCATTGCGAGTGCGTCCTTGCGTGGGGACTCGTCGAGGAGCTGAGACGGCGGAGAGAGGCTCTCACGGCGTGGAGGGGCAGACCGCAGCTGGGGGGAAAACGATGCCCGATCGCCGGTAGCCGGTGCTTCCTACCAGGACACTTTTTCACATCTCAACCTGTTCACTTGAGCCACTACCCGGAAGATCTACCCTGCCGTCGAGTGGACTCACGATGGCTCAGAACGGAATCCTGGTTCTTCTCTGTATGCTGCTGGGCTCCGGGGAGTTCCAGGAAGCGGAGCCGCGAAGGCTGCCACCCCCGCCGGCTAAATTGGACTTCGGCTACGTGCCCGCCGGAGTGTACGAGACGGTGGCCCACTACGAACCTGGACCAATCGGCATTCTCTTCCACATGGTGCACACTTTCCTGTGCGTGGTGCAGCCCAACGACTTCCCGCAAGGTAAGCAAAGCCCACCAAGATACTTTTTTTGTTACATTTTTAATTACTCACTGTTTCTGGGAGTCAACGAGAGCCGCTTGAGACCTATGAGCCTTGGGTTCGATTCATTTGAGCAAAGATACTGTCTGTAAAATGTACAAATCAAACATTTTGTGAAATGCATGCAAAAAAGTTTACTATTTATAATGCGTAAGTGTGAAACCTGAGGCACGTGGTCTAAACGTGCCATTCTAGCTTCACATTAGTTGAGTCCATAAAAAAAATAAATACATTATACATATTTATGTATGTGTGTGTGTGTGTGTGTGTGTGTGTGTGTGTGTGTACACGAGGAAGCGTTTCCCCAAACACGTCTGCTTTTTAAAAAAAATCTTTATTGAACAATACAAAAACGTCTGCTCACAATGGACGCTACATGAGGAAGCGAAGCCGAGAGGAGTGAAGTGACGCATTCAAGTGCGCTCAGTTTTTTCGAGAACCGATTTTCGGTCGTTATGCTAGGCAAAAAAAATTTGACATTTTGGTCGAAAACCCATTTGGTCGAGAACAGAGACGTTCGAAAACCGAGGTTTGACTGTATATATATATATAGATAACCCCTGTAGTACCGTGTCAGCAGATTCAGGTTTTTATTTGATTTGTTTGGGGCGGCCTCTACAAGTCATGTTAGATTAGCATGAGCCACCACAGTTTTTTTTTTTTTAAATACAAAATTGGACAACCCCTGTCTACTGTGTCAACATATTTGCGTTTTAGCTTAGTGTTAATTGTCTTTGTGTGTGTGTGTGTGTGTGTGTGTGTGTGTGTGTGTGTGTATATAAAACAGAAATGGATAACCTCTGCACTAATGTGTCGTTTGTTTTTGTAACCTCCATAAGAACTCTTACAATAGCATTCATTGCCACATAACTTTTCATGAAAAAATACCTAACTCTCGTTCTAATGTGTCAACACGTCAGCTTTTTATTTATTTTTGTTAGCCTTGATACATCATCTTAGCTTAGCATTAGCGATGATACAGGTGACAAAATCTGTCAAACAGAAAATGGCACATGTAACAGGTAGATTAATGCTTAGCTTTTGTTGCCATCTTGGCAAAGAGTCGAGACAAAATGTGCGACAGCTATATTGGTGCATGGCCTGTGCTCACAATGGCCGTGTTCGCAAATTCTTTGTGATGCCCTTTGCACTAATCTGGAGTTGCGTGTGTTCGAAGAGGCAGAGTGTGCTCCCCTCTCATTGATTTCAGAACGGGGCTCATGTTCTAAACCAGGGGTGGGCAATCCCAGTCCTGGAGGGCCGCTGTCCTGCATATTTTCCAAATCTCCCTGTTGCTACACACCTGATTTGAATGATCAGATTATCAGTAAACTCTGACGAGGCCTGATATTGAACCTGTTCATTGGAATCAGGTGTGTTGCAACAGGGAGACTTGTAAAACATGCAGGACAGCGGCCCTCCAGGAGTGGGATTGCCCACCCCTGTTCTAAAACATGCAGGACAGCGGCCCTCCAGGACCTGAGTTTGACACCTATGTTCTAAACCAATCAGCAGCTCGTTCTTGAACTGTGTCCACCTGGATTGCCTGATGCACTAGCGCACTGTGTCCCGAGTCGAAGTGCCTAAAGTGCACCACGGCACTCCGATTTTGGTGTACTCTGAATAACAGCACATTTCAACATCTCTCTCCGAACAGTCAAAACTGAACCAGTGTGCGCTTGGACAGTGTAGTTCTGAACCCGCCCTATGTCATCTGTGATTGTGAGGCTACTCAGGTGACTGACTGTTAATCAAAGCAAATATTTGTTGCTGATTCCCATTAGAACAGTTTGACATGTGCTACAGTATGTTGGTCACAGTGTTCGAAATACACAATTCGATTAAAGTTTGGATGGGCACTTTAGCTTTGCCTCTGTTTGCTATGTTAGCTTAACATTAGCATGGCCACAGGTAATAACTGTGAAACATACAACAATGGTGCAAAAAAAATGACGTCAAGACAAACTGGTACATTCGTGCTTAGCCTCTATTTTGCCATGTTAAATTAGCATAAGCAGCTATTGACTCAGCTTGTTATCTCGTGATTGTTTTCAACAAATACATTGACGTCTCACCCCTTGACGTCTCACCCCTTTTATTGCATTTTTCCTTTTACTTTGGGATTCTATTAGTTTGCACTTAATGCTATTAAACACACACGCACACACGCACACACACACGCACGCATACAGTTTGTGTGTGTGTGTGTGTGTGTGTGAGTGTGTGTGTGTGTGTGTGTGTCTCCATGTGCTGGTGTGTTTGTGTGAAATGGGGGTCTTGGGATGTATAAAGATGCCCTCCTTGTCTAAGTCTACAGGACATTTTGCAGATTAACAGCTCGATGAGTCACCTTGTTAACTCGCTAAATCCCATAATGCCTTGCACCATATGCTGTTCAAAGTCTCCGTTCCATCCAAGCGCAAAACACACACACACACACACACACACACACACACACACACACACACACACACACACATGGAGAGTACATAATATTATACTGATAAACATTTTTGCAAATTTCCCCTGTGTGGGACAAATAAAGGTTATCTTATTTCTTCCACAGTATATTGAACCTCATGTCCACATTTGCGGTAACCGAAAGATGTAAAAATGTATTGCAATGTATCAAATCAATACGCTGACATTATTTATATAACTGTATTGTTAGCTCTATTGTATTGATACACTAGCATTAAATATTGATTGGTGACAAATCTTAATATCTCAAGATCTAATACTGACAAACGAGCATCTTCTATTTTAATATGTATATGTATAATATCTTTCTGTGAACAACACCCGACTCCAACATTTGACATAAATATCACAATGTATCATATCATTGTCTCACTGTGTTCAGTGTCAATACATTTGCATTCATTACTATTGCATGCATGAACATTACATATCAACATGTATCATATCATGTCGATACACCAGTATTATATACAGTATTTTTATTACATTGTGTCCTTATCTTTTAGGGGGAAATAGCTTTAATATAACTGTGTATCGTTTCGTTACTTTTCAGAGAATAGTATCAATACACCAGTATTCAATATGGATTTGTATTGTCTCAGAGCATTAAATATCACAATCATATTATCTGTGTGTACAGTATCGATACACTGTCATTAGATATCAATGCGTGCCGTATTGCTATCTCGAAGATTACAGTATTGTAGCACCTGCACGAAATATTGATATGCCGAAAAATATTATTTCCACTTTTTTGTTTTTGACCGTTGAAAGAAAAAAAATCCTTTTTTTGTGTGTGTGTGTTAGTCAAGGTTATAATAATCTTTTTTGTTTGAAAAATCATTGTGTTTTCTAATGGGCGTGCAACGGCGGGAAGCCACTCAACACTTTGTGGCTGCACACAATGGCTGCTTGTGGTTTTGTTTTACCAATGACCACTCATGTCATGTACTAGTAGGACTTGTTGTTGTTTGCTGCTTCAGTCATTGAATAGTGTGGCCACTGTTCTATTGTGAGTGTGTGTGAGTGACTAAGCCCAAATATTCAGTGGTGCCTTCATCCGTCTCCGCGTTGCCTCAGGCTGTTCTGTCCACTATCATCAGGAAGCAACTCACTCATTCTGCACACCAACTGACTCCAGATCAGCCGAGACATGTGAAACACTGATATCAATATGTATCATAGAGTAATCTCTAAGGGTCTTTACCACAGCATTAGATATAATTCCCGTGATGTGATCTATTTTCTCATTTAGCATTTGATCTTAATAATGCTATGGTACAGTATCAATTCACCAAAATCTATCACACATTGTTATCTTTCGGAGGAAAATAGTGCTGTATCAGAATTAAATATTGATATCATGACTATCCTTCAGGATTCAGTTTATTAGAATCTATCATCGATACATCAATCGATATTGTGAATTATCATTGGGCCTCATAGTAGACGATCCATGCATAACTGTTCAAAATAAATCTCACAATTGATCATATTTAATTATCAGAACGTAGGATCAATATAACCAATATTAGATATCAATAAGTATTGTATTATTAAATACGCCATATTGACACACCATTATTGACATTGACATTGATTTTGCGGCACAGTGTTGTCGTTGTGGACAATATGGAGTCACAGGCATTAGGTATTGATATCGCAAGACTATCAAATCGATACACAACCAGCAAATTTCGATATTGTCATATGTCCTATCATGATATCTCAGGGATTACTCAGCATTACGTCCCCCTGCAGAGTTTAGTTATGAGACAAATTCCAAGTAGTTGGTCTCTAGTCGGAGCAACATGCTCTAATTATTTCAACCAATAATTCATCAACAATTTTTTTTTCATCTCTTAAATAATGCAAACAATGTTCACTTACCCAGAGTGGCAGAGAGGGAAGGGAAGGCGTTGATGTTTTTATTAAGACATTCTGTTTGAATCTGTGGCTGCCCTGAAGCCTGCAATGCACCAACAGTGGCACATCTTGTCGGTTGTTCACAAATCATATTACTATTGCAAACATTTTTTTTTACTTTCATCTGTTTAAAAATTGAATTTGTTTTGTTTTTTTCTTGTTGCTTCCAAAAACCTTTGAAATCTGACTCACTATTTATTAACCGAACAATTAGTATGATATGATCACAAATATAAGATACTCTAATTTTCTGAAACATTCTGATATTTTCACAATGGTCAAATGTCCCAATACTTTTGTCCATAGGCCTATATAATCTCGCCAATGCTATCTTTTTCCTCCAAATACCAAACACAAAGTGACCTTTTCACGGAACCGAGATGAGCAGCTCCTAGCAATCAGATGAGTGAGCGTTGACATTTCTATGCGCATTCTCTCCGCCAAACTCCCACGGTGAGGCACAATCAGTAAAACAAGTGGCGTCAAAGCGCCGCGCTGTTACGGCACAGGGGGTGCTGATCTTTTCGGCGGTCTGATTATGGCTTCCCTGCCATGCCTTGACAACATGTTGTAATTTTTGGCATTCATCCTCGAGTTCGTGCAGTGACATCGATAATGGAGTTTTTGTTTCTATCCCGTACATTTATCATAGAACTGTGTTGTTGAAATGATTATGAATATTGGAATTTAAGGTCAGATTCGATTGACTATAAATCTTCACTTTTGTGTTAATGTGAAAGGGATACTGCATACTTGCCTTATGCAGTATAGACTAAGGCAAAGGTATATATTTTCAAATTCACTATGAATGTTGCCCAAATCCTTTAAAGGTTGCTTGACCAATTATTATAATATAATCCAAAGGAAACAAAGTTCGAAAAATTGAATGTCATGAAAATCCATGCTGGCTGGGTACTTACTTGGCATCGAATCAATCACAAATATTTCAGTATACACAAATCATAGAGGAATAGCGTTTTACCATATACCCTACCCTTTATGCACATTTTAACTTATTTAAACATTGTATTTTATACATAAATGTATTTTTGATATATCTGATATATTTAAACATATATACGAAACCATATAATCTTGTGTAATGAAAGTCCATTACTCTATCTTGCTAACATACTGAACCATGTGAAAAGCCACAGATGGGCAAATGGAAATGAGTCTCGATTTTAAAGTAATCGTAAACCCTCAAACAAGTGATATTTTAGCCAACAGAGAGCAGCTACACATAAACAGAGTGTACGACACTCACAGGCACACATTCCCTCTGCTTTGTGGAATCGATGACCATTACTAAAACATTAGGGAATGCTGTAAACCTTTAGATTTTGGGGTGGTTTGCCATGAGATATTTTTCTAACGTACAGTCTGTTCCTTGATTCATTAAAGGTTGGAAAACACGGTGTTAAGTGTACTTGGTGTTCAGTCGGTTCCACTGTATTTTCGGTGACCTTGCGGTTGCTCTTAACATGAGCCAGTCAGTCTGGCTGTGAGAGTTTAATCCCAGATTGGGATCCTTTTCACCATTAACAACGTGCTATCACTAAAGGCTATTTCGGTGACAGCTAACAAGAGCTGTCAGCAGGGAATGAAAGTGGTGCATAATATCGTGTTTTGCGTTCCCGTGTCACAACATTGATGTAATCTCATCGGAAAAGACGCAAGGGAGCAAAGGGCAAATGAACCCTTAGATGGCGAATGACGGATAACTACATTAAAAATGTCAAGACTTTTTTTCGGATTAACAAAAAAAAAAACATTAAGCCATTTCTAATTAGTGGAGGTATAAAGACTGAAATGACGGCCTATTTAAACTGTATATACTCAATACTGATGTTGTGATACAAATACTGTATCCTGAAAGATAATGTGCTGGTGGTATCCAAATTCGACCATGCCGATGCGGTATCATCATCAGTACAGTACAATCACCATTATTAGATATTGATATCGCAATGCATCATTGTCTCTTGAGGGTAAAGATTCTAAAAGTAAAGTATCAGCATGAAATGTCGATATCATGACATTATCTGTGCAAATACAATATCGATGCAATCTGCCTGAGTTGTAAGTATCTTCACATGTTGTATCGTTATCGCCTCTCCTTCTCTTTACCTCTCTCTCTGCACTACCTCTCTACCTATGTAGCACCTGCCCTTTCATATCAATACTGGTATCAATACACCAGCAACATATTGTTAAGTTCAGATATTGACATCGCAACACAACGGTTCGTTATCTCTTGGGGTACAATATCAAGACCACAATTAGTAGATGGATCGTTATTTTCCATAGAACAGTACTACACTGGCCTTAAATTTTGCAATGTGCGGTATCATTATCTGTGTGTTGGAGTATAGTATCAATACCACCAATATTAGATATTGATATCCTGACATTATCTTTCTGAGTACGGAATCAAGACAACTTGTAACAGATGTTGATATTGTGTTTAGCGCTCTCTTAAAATCAGCAAAAATAATCCGTTTTTGTTTTTTGTTTTGTTTTGGGGGGGGTTTTTGGGTTGAAGGGTCTTTTTTTTCTGACAGCATACGGCAAACATAATGACATTCAAACATTCACCCCTACAAAAATGACCAAAAAAATAGCCAATTTTTCTTTCTGTCATGAAGTTAAAGAACAAATTAATGTAATTCAGACAAATGTTTTGCCTGTAAATCATATATTTAATGTTGTAAAGTTATTTAATTCATTATCTATTTTTTAAAATTAATCAAACGATTCATCGGTTATGGGAATTTCATTCAGCCAAGTTTTTGGAATCTTAAAACATCCATACCAGTTGGGTCATTGGAACAAGTACAACATTAAGAAGTTTGATCTGGACATCAAATAGGAAGGCTATGAAAGGGACGACTCAATTAACGGACGCTTTCAAAATGGCGGAAAAATCGCACGCCTCCTCCGGGTGCTGCCGAGGACTCGTCTCATCATTGTTGAGTGGGAGGGACGTCGCATTCGGGTCATCAGAGGAGCGCGGCGACCGAGGCAAGCGGGGATAGCAAGTCATGCGTTTCCCCGCTTACTTTTTCCACTTCGTTGGCGCCGCGGTGCCTCCCCTTCGCAAATGGACGATAAACGGACTGACTCACCCCTGCCGCCAAAACGGCTTCCGCTTAGGATGCGCTAACCACGTGGTTCTAGAAACTTGAGTTGACGCCAAGGTTATTGGAGTTACCAAAAGCTAACAAAATAAACTAAAACTAGGGGGAAATTGTTTATGCAATCAAATTAAAGGTTTTAAAAAAAAAATGTTTTTCAAAATCGAAAACTAACTGAAACTACATCTTCAGTTTCTAAAATTATAATTATAGCCAAAATGTCCTCTTTTCCAGGGTTCATTTGAAATGAGAGTAAATAAATTAAAATACAATAAATTCAATAAAAAAAATTTGTGGGGGGGAGGTATTGCTGGATGCACATCCTGAAGAAAAAAAGGTTAAACTGTCTTTTGAGAACTGTGGGTTACTTGACTTTATCATACAAATGCGTTGTGGCCTTTTTTTTCCTCTTTTTTTTAAATCTTGCACTCGCCAAATACGCCACATATAAACCCCCCAAATCATAATACTAAAGCTAATAAAATTAAACAAAAATGAAGAATTTTCACCCCCAAAAAATCAAAAACAATTCAAATGAACTGAATTTAATTTGGTGTCAGAAGTGGGGTCAAACCTGGATTCCTGAGTTCAAATCCATATTTAGGGTGGAACGTGGTGTAAGAAATATCATTTTCCATTGCCATCCAAGTACCTTTCTCACAAAAACTTAGTACCCTGAGCATGTTGTAACTAGGGATTTTCACGTTAATAGAACCATGATCAAATCTGGTTTGAGGGTATGCAAAAATGGTGTTAGAAATGAGATTTTGAGATGCCTTGTTCCAACCTCTGGAAAAAAATCACAAAAATCAAATGTCAATGATGGCCCCACTGCTTTAGATCCCACTTCTGACACCATTTGTCACAAAGACTGTAACCGCTAACCATATCGCCAGAAAGCGTGGTCGCCAGTCTCTAATCTGGGTGGGCCCAGTGATGGTGATCTCACTTCTGACACCATTTGTAATGGATGGAGGGTAAACTCAACTTGCATTTCAATTTAGGTTTATTAGTTTATAATATACAGGTTTGTTCGCCAGGCCACGAAAGAGCTAGGTACGAGCTTCCACCTGGGCATGCCACTGGTGAACTCGCGACTACTGATTCCAATTCTGACACCAACTGTCATGTACGGTGGGTTAACTCAACCTGCATTTGAATCTGCGGGTCTGTTAGATTGAAATGTACAGGTCCACTTAACAAGCTACTAAAGAACCAGCGAGCCAGCTTCCAAACAGGGCACACTCAGGATAACCTCACCACTCGTAATCCCACTCTTGAAACCATTTGTCATAGACGACTGGTAAACCAACTGCATTTGAACCTGGGTCAATGCGGTTGAAATATGCAGTTTATTGACCATGCCACTAAAGAGCCAGGGAGCCACAGCTTTCAAACTGGGCACACCACGGATGACCCCGTCATTGTGATGCTACTTCTGACCCCTTTTGTCAACTTTCAGTCTTTCTAATGCCATCCAGACTTTGTTTGTACGGTAACATGGAGCTGCATTGAGGCAATATTGTATCGGTGTGTAATGTTACATCATACTAAGTCAGGACTCCCAGCTACTACTATGTGTCACCTCACGCCCATGTCACATCCAGACCAACTACATCGATTTCGGTCCGTTTGAGTTTAGCTGACGCGATGACAGCTCGTCTCCATACATGTGTTCGTGTGTGCGTGCGTGTGCATGTGTGCGTGCAATGTGTTCCGCCCATCAATGCGATTCCCACTTGAGGGGGAGGCTGTCATGTTGCAAACGTGCTGTCTTTTTTTTTTCTTCTTCCCAGATGCTCATGTGGTCAGTCGAGCGCACTAGCAGCTGCGCGCGTGGTCCATTATTATTATTTTTTGTTTATAGCACGGTAGGCAGGACACATCTGTTGAACATGCCAAGCACACGTGTGTAGGAAGGAAAGAACTTGTGTGGCGTTAAAAGGCAGATTCTCTCTCCATAGTAACCGATTCTATGGTAACAGTTCTGACCTTGCGCGGAGGTGTTTGTTTTACAGTGAGCTCATGAAGCAGAGGAGGAATATTGAAACACACACACACGCGCTATTAAGTGTAATGGTGGCAGAGTGGCAAATTGTTGCTTCACATTGGTGTGTTGAGGTGAGGCTGTCATCAACTTTTTTTTTTAAGCTTCATTTTTATTTATTTTTGAGGTAAACAGTGATTAGGGGAGGTTTGATAGGATTTCTTTTCAGATCGATACCAATATGACAATTCCCTCTTGAATACTCAACAGTACCGATACCAAGTTCCGATACCACTTTTTCTTATGATTCTTGCAATTTCAGTTTACACAATGCAGGCCTAAGGATTTCAGAAATTCACAGAAACCGTTTTTCCGTTCCTTTGGGTCACCTAATGGGAAAACACGGTAACTAATTTTGGGTTTCGTAAACGTTCACCATGGGAACCCATTTTTCTATTTTGACTGATATTCATAATCAAAAATTCTGATATTCAAAAGTATAATATTTAAAGGGTAAATGTTCGAAAACTGGCGGTCCGGTAGTCCAGTGGTTAGCACGTCGGCTTCACAGTGCAGAGGTACCGGGTTCGATCCCAGCTCCGGCCTCCCTGTGTGGAGTTTGCATGTTCTCCCCGGGCTTGCGTGGGTTTTCTCCGGGTGCTCCGGTTTCCTCCCACATTCCAAAAACATGCATGGCAGGCTCGTTGGGCACTCTAAATTGTCCCTAGGTATGAGTGTGAGCGTGGATGGTTGTTCGTCTCTGTGTGCCCTGCGATTGGCTGGCAACCAATTCATGGTGTCCCCCGCCTACTGCCCGAAGACTGCTGGGATAGGCTCCAGCGCCCCCCGCGACCCTAGTGAGGATGAAGCGGTTCGGAAAATGGATGGATGGATGGATGTTCGAAAACTATCCACTAACAATGAACAGAATTACATTAGAAGCTGTGTACTACAGGTTTATTCAATAAAATAAATCGATCAAAATATGTTAACACTTTTATTGTACTCATATGACATGATGAATGATTAGAATGATGTGATGAATCTTTAAAAAAAAAAACCTTATTACTATATACAGTATAGTCATATCATATTGACATGACTTGACGTCCTCTTTGCAACCCCAAGACGACACACTGTGTAATCTACTATCAATTTGACCAAAGAATCTACCATACGTCATCGTTAGGCCTTACCGACAGTTATTACTACACCTTGTGACGAATGTTTTATTCACAACGTTACCATGTCTACAAATAGTAAATTATAGAATAACTAAGACTGTTTCATAATATTTTTCATAGCGATTAGCCTTTAGATCTAATGACCAACTTCAATACTTGCCTCGGAATCGTGCCTCCCGTCGAATCTCTCTTTCGTGTTTTGTGCGTACGTCACACATGAGCTTAGTGATACGCCTTTTTCGAATGATTCGTATGAAAAATCCGAATGGCATTCCCATTTCTTAAACGTCATAAGTAAAACACCTTTCGGTGTATTTTTTCGCCGCCATCTCAACCCGTCATCGGCGCGCTGAGACACCCGTGCGCTTTCTTAGCTCGTGGACTAAAATAGCAACCCGCAAGCGCACATAAAGTTTCCTGCCCCCACCACTTAACAAGACGAAAGTAAAATCCAAGTAAAACACTCAGACCGCACCACAAACACACATACAGGCACAGTGAAATCGCGTTGATCACACAGGAGAGATTCGATCGCGTACAGTCAACTAGTGCGTGGTGATTTTTGTGGGAAACGATTTTTCGGGACCATAAAAATGATCCCACGGAAACGACACACTACTGGTAACGATCGTTACCGTGAAATCCTAAGGCCTGCAATGACAAATAATAGTCAATAAAGACATTTTTGTCTGAGACAACAAAATCTCAAGATGTGACTAGGACAATGAACCGACAAACTGGACCAAATACAGTATGTTCAACAAAGTTGGGTTATGTCTGGTACGTGTCGGCCACTTTAGACTCCCATCCATGTCACCAAGGATGACCATTGTCTATTCTGCCAGGGATCTGCCAAAGGTAGGCTGTATTTTTTTATTTTTTTCTGTGTGTGTGTGATCTTTGTGCCAAATGGAGCATTTAGCTCATAGGTCAGTTGAGGTTGACTTTGCCCACATATATCCCATACAGGACCCACACATGCCTGACCAGTTTTAACCCATGCCCGCTCAACCTTAGGTAAACCTTATGGTACCCACACATGGGGAACCAGTTCTAACTCATACCCACTTAGCCCGTATACGACCCATATGATACCCAGACATGGGTGCTCAGTTCTAACCCATGCCCACTTTGGCCAGACATAAACCTTATTGCACCTACCACGTTTGCCCAGTTCAAGTCCATGCCCTCAAAACCCAGACGGAAGCCACATTGAACCCACGACCATAGCCCAATTCTATTCCATGCTCGCTTAGTACCCAGGAAGCCCACAATAACCCCACATGAGGCCCAACTGGGCATGTTGGCTGGGTTCTTGACACAATCTTGTCACAGATATTAGGGAATCACAATATACATTTAGCCGGGGTCTTTTGAAAAATCTGTCGATTGACTATACCGCCAAAGATCCAAGCTATTTATTATGCGAGCCAGCTCGCAACTTCTCCTGACTGCTTGTTATCCCACTTCTGACACAATTTGTCACAAAAGTTAATTCTTGTCAAATCAGATTTGATCACAAGTTGAGAGAGTTGAGTTATCAGCTGTCACAGTTTGCACCTTCCAACAGGCATGCCACAGACAATTTGTGACCCCACTTCTGACACAATTTTGCACTGACATTTTCTAATCTCAACACACATTTGAAACGTAGGTTAATTAGGTTGGAAAACTGTAGATTGACCATGCCACCAAAGATCTGGGCTATTAGATATGATGATAGGCAGCTTCCAGTTTCGCATCCACTGCTTGTGATCCCACGTTGAATACCCACAAATGATCAGAAATCGCTTTGGTTTGAAAATCTGTAAATTGACAATACCACCAAAGACCCAGATCTGTAGCTTTCAACTGGGCACACCACGGATCGTTTGTCTTCCCACTTCTGTCACCATTTAGCAGGGGTATTATGTAAACTCAATTCACATTTAAATCTCGGTCTAAACATGTAGATTGACCCTCTCGTGAATACTGCAGTTTTATTATTTTGGTAGCTAGCTTCCAACTTGGTCTCTCCTGTTTGTGATCCAACTTCTGACACAATTTATCATAAAACTTTAGTAACCTTATATCAGATTTTATCGCAAGTCGACTGTGTGGAGCAGGGGTGCAATGACCAAGTAGCTTCCAACTTCTGACACCACATTGACTTTGGGGGAAAATCAACCTGCATTTGAATCCGGGTTTTGTGGGGGTTCATACCAACCACAAAACTAGACAATTATCAACTAATCTTGCTTCCCTTCAAGTCTGTACTTTTCTAACGTTTCTTTTGCAATGTAATAAATTGAGCTGATCAGCAAACTTGCCGGCATATATCGAGCGGCGTCCGCCTCCGGCGGTACAATACTGCGTGGATCACGATTTGGAACATCAAATTCTGCGAGTGGCTGTTTGCTTTGTCATCGTACAACTGGCGCAAGGCTGAATGAAGTTTAGCTGTGTGCCAGCGTGTCCCGGCCTGGCTTACATATTCCATATTTATTTTCCCCTCGACTTTGTTTCGTAAGCCGGTTAGCACGCAGCTTAGCCATCGAGCTGATATTAGAGTCTGGTGGCATTTATTAGAGCAACTTGATTAGTTTTTCTACTTTCCTTGCGTATCCATCCATTCATTCATGTCATGTTTCACCGCTCACTTTTGCTTTTCTTCATCCGCCATCCGTGTCAGGCACATTTCTATTCACCAACGTTTTTTTTTTCTTCCTTCTGCCTCCCTCGCCTGTTTTATATATTTATTTAGTGTACACTTTCAGCCTTTTAGCTCCTCCGCGCTAATGCCGAGCGAGTCATAAGACGGGAGGATAAGCCTCAGTCCTGACACCGGCGAGCCGTGTTCAGCACTTTGAGCGCCGCTATGCTAATTTTATGTTTGAGCTGAGCTCGTCTGAGAGTTTCTCTATAGGCAGATATGCTAAGAATCTGATCAGAAAATAGTAGCTGGATACTGAGCCGAGTGGTCACTCGGATGATCAAAAAATATATACGCACCACACTCTTTTACTACGATAAATGCAATGCTCGTACTACGACTAGTCCTACTACAGTGAAACTCCTCTACAACTAAACCTACATGGGTGAAAATACCCTGTGTGATAAAATCTCCATGCATTAAAACCATTCCCACTTTTCTGCTCCCCCTACAATGAAAAAATCCACTGTTGCGCGATACGAAATCTTTTTCTCTGCCCTTGCCTCGCAATGAGATTCACTACGAGATTCACTACAACGAAAACAAGCCTTCCGAAAAAGTCTAATCCAACCTCAGCCTACAGCGACTCCTATTGCTTAGCTCGGAAACGGCAACAGCAAACACCACAGTGGCTTACACATGCGCAGTAGTACAGGAAGTATTTCTTAGTGTAAATTTCAGACGCAGAACGAACGTTGCATTGCTAAAATGGCTATAAAAACTGACCTTTGCAGACCAAGGAGTGAAGAAAACAAAAGCTTTAACGCTTGAAAACAGGATAAAAATAATAAAAATGAAAGATGGAGCAAGCAAAGTAAAAGACATTATGCAAGAAATTGATGTAAGGGAAAGTGAATGCTGATCGTAAATTTTGCAATTTCTTTACCTTTTTTTCTTTCTACGCTGGCTATTTGAAGCGTATATGTATGTGTATGCTCATACTTATGCACTATTGGAATAAAAATAAAGAGTACACGTGTGTGTGTGTGTGTGTGTGTGTGTGTGTGTGTGCGTGGGTGTGGGTGTGTGTGTGTGTGTGTTTACATCTGAGATAGATTTACTAAAGTGAAAAGTCCCATGTTGTGAAACATTTCTTGCTGCAAACATGATTTTGTTGTAGAGGAGTTTCACTGTACTATTACTACTACTGTTACTAAGACTACTATTGCTACTAGTGATGATGATGATGTTGATGATGAATGGTACCAGTAGTAATATGAATTTTTAACGTGAATCGGGATAGATGTTTACTTTATATATGTTGGAAATGACTTCATTCTTTCATTCATTCATTCATTCATATATCTAATGCTATTAGTAACATGGTATTTTAAATATAATTATTATTATTAATAATAATAATACCAACTATAGAATATTACATCTTATTTTTATTATAATTATTCTTGCTATTATTTTAAAGTTACAAGAGTTTTAGGTTCTTTAGATTCGGAATGTCGTTTGTGTTTGTAAATACCTTCAGGTGTTGTGTCTTTGCTTGTGTGAAGCACATTGAGTTGTCTTGTGGATAAAATGTGCAAATCTGCCTTACCTTGTCTTGCCTCTTTGGTTGATTTTACGTAACACAGATATTGTTTTGTCTTTGGGGGGAGGGGAAACCCGCCACCACACAATAGGCTCAAAGATCTTTATGCAGTTTTCCCTTTTTCGCGGTCCTTCCTAAAGCCCCGATCATTTTACACCTGGCCCCAAACACACAATAGATGCCTACAAAAGCCATTCAAAGTCACACAAAAACGGCCACATATAGTAGGACACACTGACCTTTCCCAAACTTTGCTTGCTGAGAGAATCATCAGGTGTTCACTGTCACCAGATTTTTTTTTTTGGGGGGGAGGGTGGAGATATTTACCATTTGTGAGATCGCTCCGCTCACTAGTTAATCATGATAACTGCCACCTGCACGATAGAAAAAAACAGAGCAAATAGAAATAAGCAGTTTCTAGAGTTGCAGTGCAGCTCGGAGGCCTGTCATGTTTCAAAAGAATTAGTTTGAGTTGAATCCCAGAAATAGTTTTTGGGGAAGATGTGCTGAAGCAAGCAGTATGTCAACAGGATGATCAAAGGGAATTCATCAAAATTTTTGACCTTGTCAGTTTTAACCCAAGGGGGAAATTTCTCGTTTGGGGGTTGTAGCAGATTTTGGCTGACAAAGTCCCATCAATGTCACTTCTGTGCTCTCACAATACATGTGTGCTTCTGGACTTTTTTTTTTTTAATTCTGTGGTTTATTTCTCAGTCGATCTGTTTATTTCTGTTTGGTAAGGTTGCACCTATCAATTTTAACTGGGATGAAATTTTTGTATCTGTCTACATTGCACATGCATGTGCGTCGTGGACATTTTTCCCCCCACACATTCTGGGATCATTTCGCACCAAAAAATACATATGAAGAATGTTCCATGTCCAAATATGGACGCACATGAATTATTTTGGAATATTTTAGTACTATGAAACCCTCATCCATGTAAAAAGACAAGGAGAAACACATTACAATAAAGTCAGAATTCTGAGACTAAAGTCCGAATTCTGACTTGAAAGTGATAATTCTAAGGTCAAAGTGAGAATCTTGCCAACCTTGTTTTTTTTTCTTCATTGGCCCTAATCCTCTTCCGTATATCTGTGTATGTGCTTATCATTACATGTGTATATATTGCACCACATGATGCATAATTTTGGATTTAAAAAAAAATTATTAGCAATATATTCGCAGTTGACGCGGAATCGGGACCAGTTCGGAACTCCGAATATTAAAAAGCAGCATATAATTGATGCCCAATGAAATGCATTGGGTGATAAAACATTTTATTTTCTGCATCATTAAAATATATATAGCAACCAAAAAAACAAAAGGTATGCTTTTTTTTTTTTTTTTTTTAAATAATTACATTTTATAATTTAGATTCTTCAAAGTAGGGACCTTAATCCCCTGATAACAGCTTTGGACATCTTGGCATTTTCTCAGTCATTTTTATGATCTGGCTGATGCTTCATGACCTGAAATGACTTTCAGTTCACAGCTGTGCATTATCAAGAGTTAGTAGCTTGAATTTCTTGACCTTTGAATGTGTTTGAGACCATTTGAATTTGAGGGTGTTTCCATACTTTTGACTGGTACTGGTATCTTTATACACAGAGTGGGACATTTTGGAATGGTTTAGCACCAGGAAATGCATTGTCATCTATCTTAGTAGAAAAGACAGAGTATTTGGGAACCGTTGAGCCCCAGAAGATGCACAATGTGTGTATTTTATAATAGTTTAGCACCAGAAATGTATATTTATGTATGTTAATGTAGTAAAGGAGGGATATTATGGAATAATTTAGCATCAGAAGTACATGTTCAGCAAAAGAGTGCTGCAAAATTTATATTTATATGTACTCAAAGAATTGATTGGTTCTTTTGGAATAGTTTAGTGCCATAAAATGCTTATCGATGTGTGCTTGTGTGAAAATGTACTGATTTTTGGATGGTATAGCACTTATACGTTTTACAAATACGTTTTACAAATACGTATGTGCACATTTTAACATTTTGGAATGATTTAACTCTGGAAAATGCATTTTTGTGTGTGGTAATCTGCAAATTTGGATATTTCAGAATGATTCACCGCTGGAAAATGCATAATGCTATTTGTTAATGTGAAAATGTGGACATTTTGGCATGATTTAGCACCAGAAAATGTGTTGATATACTTTGTACATGGGTTGACATTTTTGAAACGAGCAGCGACCTCTTTCTGCTGAACCACGACCAAACTCTTTTAATAATGTCTTGCAGATCTTCTGATCAGACTGGCCAAGGACAAGTTTGGAGCCCTTCAGACCGAATATCAGAAGGTGAGTGGATGACTTTCAAAGCCTCAAACACTTGAGAAATCACATTTTCCTCATGGGAAATGAAATATACCCCCAGAAGTCTGTTTATCTGTGCGCATGCCACATTTCTCATTTTTATAATTTCCTCTTCAGTTGGTATTGTTGTTTGTGTTTGCTCCTGCTCTTTCTTTGACGCTTGTGTTTTAATGCTTTGTCTTCTGCATGCATCTTCTTCTTCTTCTTCTTCTTCATGTGAAACCATCTGGTATCTCCTTCAGCCAGAGAACATTGTACTGAGCCTGCAGGTAAAGTGTAAAAGTCCATAACAACCTTCACCACTCCTCATACGACAAACACTCCCTTTTTCATTTACGTTGTTATCCATAAAATGCTCCATTTTGCTTTTCTTCCCTTTAAGCAAACATGTTAGACCTGTTTAAGACCTTGTGAGGAATCCCATTGGGAGTGATATATTCCTTTACTTAAATATGATGGAAACTCAAATTTTTCGCACTAGCAATGTTTGAAGTTACTGTGCTGCTATGTATGAAAATTAGTTACTCTTCATTTTTATGACTAATGTACCGTACGTATAACACGAAGATGATTTACAGTACATCTCAACCCTTTCCTGTTTTGGACATTTTTAATTGTCATACAAGCTGTATGACAATGTAGTGCATGCTATGTAATTTCAGTTTGACATTTGTGCTTGTTCATCTGAAAATGTTCACCTGCGCACACAAGGATATATGGATGGTTCTAAAGCATTCCAAAATGTCCATATTTGTAGGCAAGCAAAATTCCCACCGTTGTGCGTAAATATTTCTAGATATGCATTTCTGGTGCGAACCCGTTCCAGAAATGCCAATTGTGTTCATAAATACAAAGTTATATGCATTTTCTGAACCTATGCATCCATCCCTCCATTCTTGGGTTGTGGGGGCAACAGCTTTGGCAGGGAAGCCCAGACTTCCGTCTCCAGACTCTCTTCCAGCTCCTCCCAGGAGCCCGTTGGACATGCCTGTAACACCTCAGCAGGGAGGTGTCCAGGAGGCATCCTAATCAGAGGCCCGAGACACCTCATCTGGCTCCTCTCGACATGGAGGAGAAGCGGCTTGACTCTGAACCCCTCCCGAATGACCAAGATTCTTACCTTCTCTCTAAGGGAAAGCCCTGACACCCTGCGGAGGAAACTTATATGGCTACTTGTATCCGAGATCTCATTCCCTTGGTCTCGACCCATAGCTTGTGACCACACATGAGGGTAGGAACATAGATCGACCACGACAGACCAATACAAAGTTCGCATCACAGCCGATGCTGCACCGATCCACCTGTCGATCTCCCTCTCCATACTTTCCAAAGCACGTCCCACAGAACTCCCCGAGGGACACGGTCCACAAAGCACATGTAGACTGGTTGGGCGAACTCCCATGCACCCCGGAGGACCCTGCCAAGGGTGTCGAGCTGGTTCACTGTTTTACTGCCGGGACGAAAACCACAGTGCTCAACTGCCCGACGGACCTTCCTCTCCAGCACCCCTGAATAGACCTTACCAGGGAGTCTGAGGTCCCCCTTCTTAAAAAAAGGGGACCACCCCCCCTGTCTGCCAATCCAGAGGCACTCTCGCGGATGACCCCGCGATGTTGCAGAGGCGTGTCAACCAGGTCAGCCCCACAACATCCAGAGCCTTGAAAAACTCAGGGCAGATCTCATCCACCCCGGGGCTTTGCCACTGAGGAGCTTTTCAACCACCTCAGTAACTTCAACCCCAGAGATAGGAGAGCCCACCTCAGGGTCCCCAGATTCTACTTCTTTTAAGGAAGGCGTGTTGATGGAGTTTGGAGGTCTTCAAGGTACTCTGCCCACCGACTGACAATGTCCCAAGTTGAGGTCTGCAGTGCCTCATCCCCACTATCCACAGTGTTAATGGCGCACTGCTTCCCCCTCCTGAGACGTGAGATGGTGGATCAGGATTTCCTCTTAGCTGTCCGAAAGTCGGCTTCCGTGCCCTCATCGTACTCTTCCCATGTCATGACAGGCACCGACCAACTTACGGCCGAAACTTCAATCGGCCCCCTCAACAATAGATCCGCGAAACATGGTCTCCACGGACTCAATGTCCCCCGCCTCACCTGGGATGTGGGAAAAGCTCTGCAGGAAGTTGAAACCCCTTCTGACAGGGTATTCTGCCAGACACTCCCAACAAACCCTCACAATACGTTTGGGTCTGCCAGGTCCGATCGGCATCTTCCTCCAAAATCGGAGCCAACTTACCATCAGGTGGTGATCAGTGGACAGCTCCGCCCCTCTCTTCACCCGAGTTTCCAAAACATGTGGCCGCAAATCCAATGATACAACCACAAAGCCAGTCATCGAACTGCGGCCAAGGGTGTCCTGGTGCCAAGTCTACATATGGACACCCTTATGTTTGAACATGGTGTTCGTTATGGACAATCCGTGATGAACACAGAAGTTCAAAAACAAAACACTACTCGAGTTCTGATCGAGGAGGGGGTGGGGGGGTGGGGCGTTTGCCCTATTACCCCCCATGTGAGCTTTGAAGTCCCCCAGCAGAACAAGGCACTCCCCAGAGGGAGCACTCTCCAGCACACCCTCCAAGCACTCCAAAAAAGGGTGGGTACTCTGAACTGCTGTTTGGTGCAAAGGCACAAACAACAGTCGTGACCCGTCCCCCTACCCAAAGGCGGAGGGAGGCTACCCTCTCATCCACCGGTGTGAACCCCAATGTACAGGCACTGAGCTGGGGGGCAATGAGCGTGCGTTTTCTGGGATTAAACCATTCAAAAATATCCATATTTGTGCCTTTTTCTTGTTCTAAAGCATCCAAAATGTCTACCCTTGCACGTAAACATTGGTGGACATGAATTTCTGGCGGCAAACAATTCAAAAATGTCTACACTTGCACACAAATCTGTTGTCCTTATGGATCGTTATTTCTGTTCATAAATATGCTGAAATGTTCATCTTTGCACATGACCATTTCTGGATGCTCAAAATCATTTAGAAATGTACATATTTAATATCTAGACATGCATTTTTCTGGTGCTAAACCACCACAGAAATGTCCAGATTTGCGCATGAACACGTACTGTATTAATATGCATTTTGTGGCGATAAACATATTTTGAAATGATTTGTTCCAGAATGTAAGAAAGTGGCATAGATTTTAGCATGAGTTCTCTCCAAGCATAAAGCTGCAACCTTCCTCCCGCCTCAAGACGCTCCGGCGGCTGTTTTGGTGATTTTTTAACATCTTAACTACAGCGACACGCCGCCACCTCATCTTTGCGGAAGGTCACATTCTTCCTTCGGGCTTTCGCCAAAACAAAGTAATCGTCCAAAAATAGTATGAGCTCTAAGCCATGGAGGGGGAAAAAAAAAAAAACGCACAAAATTGTTATCACAAGATAAGACAGTGGGGTGAGTGGGATCACTATTTTGTCTGATGATTTTGAATATAATACATTCCATGAAACTGAAATTTTGGGGGCGGGTTATTTTCTTGATTTTTATTTTTTTCAGGCATTGGATACTGCTTTAAGTCCAACTTTCTCTGTGGCTGCTCAGCTGGAAGTCCATCCTTTCATCAAAAATTCTGTCTTCCCGCCTTCGTTAGTGATGCGGCAGCAGCACAGGGATCCACGCATTGATCTGCGAGTCATGTGCCAACAATAATGTGCTTTCCATGGCATTGATCATACTGAATAACATCACAGAATGGTTCATTATTAAAATTTTCATGCAGTTTCAGCAAAATCTTGACCCAGTGTTGTTTACACAAATCCTATTTGGACACGCAATCAAGACGCCGTCAGATTCATTTATCAACACATTCTCTGGTGTGCTCATATTTTCCTCAATCCCGAAAGTATGCTGCCCCTCTTTTTGGTCCTCATTTGCACACAAATACAACTGGGTATTCATGTTCTGTATACGGTATATGTATGTACTGTATATGTATATGTATACCGGTATATGTATATATATATACTTTATATATATATTTTTTTTTTCCAAATTCACGACCCTTCGAAAATGTCCACATTTACACATAAAGACAGCGTTTCTGATCATAAACGTTTGCAGAATGTGTACATTTGTATATGTACACATTTGGATTTGCATTTTATTGTGCTCGACCATTCCAAACTGTCCAGGTTTGCACATACAACATTTTTTTTTAAACAGTTCAAATTCACTGCACTGATATATTAGTATACATTTTCTCATACGTAATCATGTACAACTGCATTGTGGACCATTCCAAAATGTATACATTTGTATTTAGACTTATTTGGATTTGGATTTATAATGTGCTTGTGGATGTTTATTTTTGCACATAGACATTCCACTGAATTATGGGGGGGTGGGGGGGCTGTTACAACATTCAAAAATATCCATATTTCTTCAAACATTTACCTATTTATCTTTTTCTAGTAATAAGCCAATCAAAAATGTCTATCTTTGCATATGCATAATAAATCATTCCTGAGTGTCTCCCCATTATAGAATCCCTATCCTTAAATTCAAACACATTTGGATTTGCATTTATATTTCCAAACCGTTCTAACATATCAATTTCTGCACATAGACAAATTAATATGCATTTTGTGCTGCTAAACTATTTCAGTATGTCTACACTTCTATATAAACTCACATGGATATACTGTACTGTGAACATCTGGTGACAAACCGTTCCAAAATATCCATAATAATTTGCACACACATTCATTGTATGGCTATGTTGTTTGGTGCAAAAGCAGTACAAAATATTCATATTTGCAAGTGCAGCAATAAGTGCGAACCTATTCCAAAAAATAATCCTCAATATCAATGGCTACATATTTTTGGGTGTTAAACCACTCTTCTTGCACACATTCCCTGACTGTCATCCGTCCCTCCGTCTCCCAGGCGGTCTACTACGAGATGGGCTTCCTGGTGTGCGCGGCGGTGGGTGTCCTGTTCACGATCCTGTTGCCCGTGGTGGGCCTCTTCTTCTGTCTGTGCCGCTGCTGTGACAACTGCGGTGGAGAGATGCACCAGCGGCAGAGGAAGAACGCAGACTGTCGACGAGGCCTGCTGGGAACGCTGCTCTTCTCCACCTCGCTAGTCGTCACGTGAGTCTGACATGTAAAAATCGTACACAGGAAACAAACTAACTCAAAGTACATTTTTGACACACAAACATGACATGTTTTTATGGATAACTATGGTTTGGAGCACTAAACCATTACAAGGTAGCCACAAACTTTCATTTCTCTGCATTATTTGGTGCTAAAACATGGTAAAAAACGTCCACATTTGTGCATGAACTTACAGGTATGTGGTCATGCATTTTCTGGTTTTAAACTTTTCCAAAATGGCCACCCATCTGTAGTGTGTAGAGTAAATACGTTTGGAAATTATTTAGTTTACTTCAGTACCTCACATCATCCTTACCCATTGAAATGAATGGAAATGCCATTAATTTGTTCCAGTCTCTCAAAAGATAAAAAAAAAATGTAATGTGTTATTTTTGATGAGAAAAATAGCACTTAACAACAAAGTACGGTATAAAAAAATACATGATTACATAATTCAGTGGAACGTAAAGATATTAATAGTTTTTGCCACCTGTTTTTCCTTAATTCAGTGGAAATTGTGCTGCTCCTTCTGGTGTGTGTGCTTGGCCACATAGAGGCAGTATGATACTGACATACAGACATTTGGTTCACATATTAGTGGTTTTTTTTTCTCAATACGTATTTTAAAATATGTTTTTGTATTTTGGGTTTGTTTTGGTGTCTTTTTCCCATTTTTGCATATTAGCAATTTTTTTTTAATAAAAAAAAATGTAATCAAAAGATATTGATTTTGGGGAGTTTTTTGTTTGTTTTGTTTTGAATTCCCATGTTTTTCCATGGAAAACATGTATTGAATGTACACCAGCATTTTTTTTTGAAGAATTTAGTTATATTTTATTCTTTCCCAATGCATTTGAATGGGTATAAATTATATGCAGATTTTGGCCATTTGTGCACCAGCATAGTCCTTATCCACCGTGAACAGCAGGGATCAACTATACATATCTACTGACGGTCTTCAGCACCACAGTTAGCTGCAGTAATATTACTTTTTCGTTTTGACAATAAATAATACATTCCTGTGTGTATTGTTCAATTATGTGTTGCTAGACTATTTGTGGTCGAATATCTAGACTAAATTTAGACTTTAAGGCGGTTATATCGTTGTTTTATATTGATACTTAACTCACTTTGTTTGATGTTTAGTTTGACAGTAAACTTGAACTTGGAATAACTGGCAATAAACAGCTTGAAGGCTCCTTTCTGAATAATTATCCATTTGCCAAACTTCTGCTTGTTGTCAAGTGAGTTGGTTTGAGTTCACTGCTTTCGTACAGCTCTCACATCTGAAATTTTTCCTCACACGTCAAAGCAAAAAAAAAATTCTGGCTCATACCTCCAGAAATTTAACCTAATAATTAATTAATGGATATGCATTTTCTGATGTTATCTACCACCATACACTTGTACATTGACAAACTCTTCCATCTCTCTTTGGGTGGTTCTGGTTCTATCTGGATCTAACTTGATTCAAAGTGTTCCTGGAGAGAAAACATAAATTTTGTAAAAGTCAAGTGGGGATGAAAGTGCCATTAGGCTGGTTTTGGTCCTCATTTCACTCCAGCGTCTGCTCTGGTCGCTGGGGAGATTTTAATAAGTAATGACGCTCCCTGGTGTCTGCCCCTTGTGCTTTGGAATTTCCAATAAGTCAGACTCATTCCAATCATGGAGGAAAATCAGCTTGTCAAAGTAAATACACCCCTGCCACATTGCCATGGCAATGCTTTCTTTTCCCACTGACCCAAATGCATCAGGCCCGGTAGTTGAGTGGTTAGCGTGTCGGCCTCACAGTGCAGGGGTGCAGGGTTCGATTCTGGTGGAGTTTGCATGTTCAACCCGTGCCTGCGTGGTTTTTCTCTGGGTACTCCTGTTTCCTCCCACACTCCAAAAACATACGTGTCAGGTTAATGGAACAATCAAAATCAGGGGAAGGGAACTCCGGTTCCTCGAGAGCCATATCCTGCCTGTTTTAGATCCCTCCCTAATCCAACACGCCTGATTCAAATGATCAGCTCATTGGCAAGCTCTGTAGAGGCCTGAAACGATCAAGAACAATTGAATCAGGGGTGTTTGGAGTAGGGAGGGATCGAAAACAGTCCGAATACGGCTCTCGAGGAACCGGCGTTCCATACCCCTGCGCTAAACTGTCCCTAGGTGTGAGTGTGATCGCGGATGGTTGTTCGTCTCTGTGTGCCCTGCGATTGGCTGGTCACCAGTTCAGCGTGTCCCCCGCCTACTGCCCGAAGACAGCTGGGGTTGGCTCCAGCACGCCCCACAGCACTTGTGACGATAAGCGGTTCAGAAAATAGATGGATGGATGGACAAACGCATCAGAAATGCTACCAGTGTGTATGGATGTGGAACTTTTTCAAGCTACAAGCCGTCACTTGGTGTTTATTTTTGTTTGTGTGAGCCAAAATGCAAGTTGCAAGCAAGTCTGTGATACACTCAAGTACAGTGACTCTATCTTCTGACATCATCCACTCAGCCACACCCCTTAAAGACACACTCCCAACACACATATACTACCGTAAATGCAATAATTAAGACCAGTTTACTATTTACATTCATTCATTTTGTTGTATAATGCTTTCATACAATACAGTGGCATTTTTCTTTCCTAAAAAATGTACCAAAGAATGATCGTTATTATCATTCAATCCCAGCCATTTTCACTGGAGCAACCCCGTCAATCCCAGCGTTTTACTGGATTTTGACTGATCTTGCAAGGCCCACAGAATATTTGGTTCGAATGCTCTATAAACATGGAGCCTACCTAAAAAAGTTTGGACTATCTTCTATCAACAGAAAAAAAAAATGTTTCTATCTTATTCCATTCTTCAGCAATCGGCTTTACAAAATGGCTAAGTTTCATGGAAATGGCGATTCCTGGGCAAAAAACAGAGAAAAAGAGCTTTTTGTAAAAGCATGCATTTCAATCACGTGAGGCACCACTGCCACCTACTGGTCGCTTTTTTACATGATTTACAATGCAAACAGCCTATTCTCATTAACAGATTGCATCAGACCCTCCTCCTCTCTATGACGCAAAAAAAAGACCTAGACATACAAGTACGTCCTTGGTAGGCGGGACCTATTTTTAAAAAGACATACAAGTACGTCTTGTGGAATGAAAGAGTTAAGGAGCTGGAATGGATAACCTGTGTAAATTGCGCTCCAAGCTTGGTTACGGAACAAATTAAACTTGTAAGTCAAGGTACCCCATTACTTGCAACTCTCCTTGATTGTGTTTGTGTACATATTTTGGAATTGGTTCGGACCAGTTTATTCGACGAGGATGGACATTTTGGAAGGGTTTAGCACTGTCAAATCCAAATCAGTTGGTGTGTGAGTGGGCATGAGTACAGGAAATGGAATGGATATGCATTTTCTGGTACGAATCCATTTTGAAATGTCCACGTATGTGGACGAAATGTGCACGTAGACATATATGGATATGCATTCCCTGGTGCTAAACCTTTCCAAAAATATCAACATTTGAGCTTGAACTGAATGTAATGTTCACGCACAACCCAATTTCTGTATGCTAATTAGCCTCTTGTGTCTTAAGAAATTCAAACAAATGAACCATAATGAAATCAACGTTATTGTTATTCTTGCAACTGCGTCAAAACACAACTTGTCTCATGTCGTTACCCAGCATGCATTTCCACGCTCTATTTTAGTCGCAGGCTGTCTAACACCATTAGCGCAAAAGATCGCAACATGACGAGCTAGGCAAACCCCCCCGCCGCACCAATCCTACGGGGGTCTAATTAATGATAATGTCGATGCCACCCGCCCACCCTCAACTCCATTAAATGCCTCACTTGGACCCCGTATTAATCCAAGATGAACACCAAACGGCAACATTGCTCCTATAATTATTATTTTAATATCACCTAGGGAGGGAACATTGCTCTCACATGAATATAAATTAGAAAATTACTGAAATACTGGGGAATACACATTACATTTTTTTTTAAAACAAATTTTGAATGTGAGATTGAAAAAAAGCATGCATTAAATGATAGAGAATTGGATTTATAAAAAAAAAGAAAATGTGAGAATTTGGGAAAGATGAAAAGTCGTCCGTCCCCATAGTGACTTGAATGAGCTGAACAGTTTCAATTTGGAATGTTGTGAATCACTTAAGAAATGTGGAAGGAGAAGGTACATGTAAACGTAATAACATCTTTCTTTGAGGAACTCATTTCTGAAAATGTGTCCATTTGGGGAATGTGATGGATATTTATATAATTACCATGGATGTACAACCGTTATGTTTTTGGAAATCGAATTGATTAAGAAATGTGAAAGGCGAAAAGGTGGGTAGAAAAACCAAAAAATGTCGGTCCTCTTCGGCGTTTACACAATTAGCCATTAATAACGCTAATGAGATGTAAGTATGGCAGAGGAATGGTCATCTGAGCGTGCACACGGACAAACAACTTCCAGTGACTCATGCCACGATAAATTGACTAACAGGAGGCTGTGAAATCCACTAAACGACGCCCGCGAGGGGGGGGCCACGCGTAGGCAGAAAATAGTGGCAGAGAGAAAAATTAAAAAGAATGAGAGATGACTGTGGAACAACGGAGCACAGACCTCCACCAAAGCTCAGCCATTCACCAAAAAGCATCCATCCATTTTCTGATCCGCTTTAGGCGGGGGACACCCTGAACCGGTTGCCAGCCAATCGCAGGGCACACACAGACGAACAACCATCGGCGCCCGCACTCACACCTAGGGACAATTTGGAGTGTTCAATGCATGTTTTTTGGAATGTGGGCGGAAACCCACGTAGCCACGGGGAGAACAAGCAAACTCCACACAGGAAGGTCGCAGCCTGAATCGAACCCTACACCTCTGTACTATGAAGCCGACGTGCTAACCAGTTGATCCACCGAGCCGCTTATATAACAAATCCATAGTTGCAGACACAAATAAAATTCCATACATTAAAAAAAACATTAAATTACGTTTCCTAAAAATCTTAAAGTGAATGCTCAACGCTTCATCCAGTCGGGTGGTGGCTAAGCGATGATCGTTCATTTCTTTTGGTCGGGAGGATCTCTGTGTATATAAATAGCTCCCCTTTAGAAAATACTGTCGCTTGATCCTTTTTCTTTCTTGAGTCTGCGATTAAGAGAAGCCCGGGAACAAAAAAGCTGCTTTGACTTGTGCGCTCTCTTCCATCTCTGACTCCAGCAATCCTTTTCTTCGGGGATTACTTTTCTATTTTTTTCTCGGGGGATCAAAGCAACCGACTGCTCTTGTCTTTAAAGAAGAAAACTTGTTTAAGGTACCTCGGGTCAAACTAAGTATGCCTCCCTTAGCCTTGTACTCCACAGGCCACCTATAAATTATGTTGACATGTCAATCATTTTATGTAGTGCCAGTTTTTGTTTGAAATTACCTCCATCTTGATTTGGCAATCTACAGTGAAACTCCTCTACATCGAAATCATGTTTGCAGCAAGAAATTTTTCACAACGGGGTTTTTCACTGCAGCAAATTTGATCTCAGATGTAAACACACACACACACACACACACACACAAAAAACGTATGTGTACTTTATTTTCATTCCAATAGTGCATAAGTATGAGCACACACTTATTTGACACTTCATCTACCAGTAGTCAGTGTAGAAAGAAAAAAAGGGAAAGAAATTGCGAAATTTACGATCAGCATTCACTTTCACTTACATCAATTTCTTGGATAATGTCTTATATTTATTTTGCTTCCTCCGTCTTTCATTTTGATCACTTTTCCCCTCTCTTCGAGCATCAGAGCGCTTCTTGTCTTAGCTGCTTGACATCTAAAGGTCCGTTTTTGTAGCCATTTTAGCAATGCAACGTTCATGCTGCGTCTGAATCGAACAATAACAGATACTACCTGGTATCCCGGTGGCTTTTCTTTCCACCATCTCACTGTCTCTAACTCGACCTCCCCTCGATCGCTACCCAGGACAGCGTTGCTCAGCAGATGTCATGCAATGAACTTTTAAGCCAGCTACGGGATGCTCCGTAGTCCTCGATGGCCATCGTTAGCACGATGGAACTCGCCTTCTCTCTAATTAGCGCTCCAGTTAGCGTAAGGTTTTTAGCATGATAACAAGTAAAGCATTCCAGGAAACGTTCGTTTATTTGACTCTCCGTCGAGCCACAAGCAATTTACTCTGAGCAGCTAATCGGATGCATTCCACTCTATCTTCCACGGATCTAGCTACAGTATCTACACACAAAGATAGTGAGGTCATTCTTGGCCAATCAGACGCCAGGATGATGCCCGGTAAGCCAATGGCAGAGCAGCTATAAGTATGTTGCGTTCAGGAAACTTGCAGCTGTGTAAACCAGTGTGGTGGTTGCTGTTGCCGTTTCCGAACGAAGCAGTAGAGGTCGCTGTTGGATTAATCTTCGTTGGAATGAATCTCTTCGCGAGGCAAGAGCAGAGAAAAAGATTTCGTATAATGCAACAGGGTTTTTTTACGTTGTATGGGGGCTAGGAGAGTGGGAATAGTGTTAATGCATGAAGATTTTTTCACACTAAGGGGGTATTTTCGGGCATGTAGGTTTCATTGTAGAGGAGTTTCACTGTGCTTGTAAATCATGATATGTAGCCCAGAACCTATTTTTGAGGTGATTTTTGAAATGTCTCGACTTTTTTCCGAGCACATCAGGCTTTTGAAATATTTTCATTTTGGGTTTTTAAGTTTAACTCTCACCGTTGATGTGAAATGCAGACAAGACAAATCCTAACGAGGAGTGCCTTCGATGTCAGTGCTAATTTTGTGTCACTAATGTCATGCCTTGTTATTGGGTCGACATAAAACGTCGCAATGTTTATGGGTTTCTCAATTTCTGAATGGAGAACTTAAGTTTCAAGTTATTTCCTGAATCACTTACAAACATATTTATCGTAGATTTCCTGAAATGAGAAATTATTTCCATTCTTTTTCCTACAAGGTGAAATGCGAGCCCGTTCAATGCGAGGGCATCTTCTCAGTTGGCTGATTTATTGTCGTAATCTTCTTTTTGTGAGAGCCAGCGAAAATCCTTGGTAGAGGTCTCCACTGTCCGTGTGGCTGCCCTTGTTATTGTGTTGTTGTGCGGAGATGATGATGGAGGTTCACTTCCATTCTAGTGGAAGCAGGGAGGGGGAGCCCGGCCTTTGAATGCAGGCCATTGTTAGCGTCGCTACGAGCTATGGAGCTGGCAGACCGTGTCAACCCCCGATAGTGGCCTACATTCATGCTAGATTGATTCCCTCCTCTTCCTTTTTCTTCTTCATTTTTTCAAACAGGCTGACTTTCATGTGTCTGTTCCTGTACGTAGCCTCTCCTAAATTAGTGGAGGTGAGTGTTGCCCCCTCTTTTGGACAACCTTGGCAAGGCCAACGTTATCTGCGACAATTCGTTCACACAGAGACCCTGCAAAGTCAAGATGTCATGGCCTTTTCTGACTTTTTTTATTCAGTGTTTTTTGTTTGTTTGTTTGTTTGTTTGTCTTGTTTTCTAATAGAATCATTGAATTATTTTTTTTGGACTCGTTTCTTAATTTTTGGGCATCCGTGATGGACCAATCCCTTAAAATAAAACCAACCTTGTCCACCGATCTAATCTCCCTAGTCAGCCACTGTCCTCCTCTGCTGTGAGATGACTAATTGTATTTTCATTTTTATTTCGAGAACTACTTCATGCGCAGTTAAAAAACACCCATTTGTATTGTTTCACAGATATTGTTCAATGTTTTACGATAAAACAAGATTGGAGTATTCATGGTGTATTGAATTGAATTGAATACAACTTTATTGTCAAATGTGCTGTACGTATGTGTAACATACAGCACAGATGAAATTTCTTCCCTCTCAACATAAAACAAGACCATTGGGGATCAGGATCGGCCAGAAAATTGTGATCGGTGCACCCGTAAATTTCTTATTTCCTCTGAGACATTTTGATTGATTATTTGAGAAATAGTTGAGGTATGTTTCTAACTAATATAAAGTACCCTAGTCATTACTAATGAAAATGAATGATTAAATTGTCCATTTAT
Source organism: Hippocampus abdominalis (assembly GCA_018466805.1). Lineage (NCBI taxonomy): Eukaryota > Metazoa > Chordata > Actinopteri > Syngnathiformes > Syngnathidae > Hippocampus > Hippocampus abdominalis. The sequence goes on along the minus strand of CM031695.1, from coordinate 3,321,752 downwards.
TAATTAAATTCCAAAATATTATCTCAGAAATTGTATTGTACCAATTTTATTTCAATTTCATTTATTTTTATTTTGTTGTGATTGTTTTTTTTTTATTTACTTTCTGACCATTTTTTTGTATTTATTACATTTGATTGTAAGAAAAAAACTTTTTTTTTTGACCGATTCATTAATTTAGAGTCATTCATTTATTGATTTCGCGTCATTTACTTGCCATTAAACCATCTTTAGAATATCAATTCATAATGTATGTAAGTTTTCATTTTTATTGTTTATTTGAAAGGGAAACCACACATTCATAAACGCTGGTACAATACAATACAATTTATTTATTTATTTCCTTTTGATTACGTTCATTGAATGAAAGGCCATTAAATAAATATTTGTGAACCTTTTGGCCAATCAAACATGACATTGTTCGGTTCATACGTGAAAAATGTATCACCGGTGATCAGGGGTGTGCAGAAGAACGGGGTCAACAGGGCAGTGAACCCAAGCCATCCACTTGGTGGGGGAAGATGAAATGCGCCTTCTTGCATGCATTAGCAACGCGACAGAAGAGGCAGAAGAAAGGCCCGGCCCTCGCTTTGCATGTTGTGTACACCTTCTGAGAGGAAAACACAATCGCTTTTACATCATTCATGAAAATTCTGGATGATGAAAGTTGCTCCTTTACAAAAGTCCATCCATCCATCCATCCATTTTCCGAACCGCTTCATCCTCACTAGGGTCGCGGGGGGTGCTGGAGCCTATCCCAGCTGTCTTCGGGCAGTAGGCGGGGGACACCCTGAATTGGTTGCCAGCCAATCGCAGGGCACACAGAGACACAACCATGCTCACACTCACACCTAGGGACAATTTATTGCCATGCATGTTTTTGGAATGTGGGAGGAAATGCAAACTCCAATACGAACCCGGTGCACTGTGAAGCCGACGTGCTAACCACTGGACTACCGGGCCGCCCTTTACAAAAGTCGTGCGCTCTAAAATGAACACACACACACACACACACACACACACACACATGTATTCCGGAGCTGGTCCTAGCGTGAGCTGACAATTCTGCCGGGATTGAGGGTGAGTCATGGAAGCAGCTTAATATTATGGGCTGCCGTCGCCTTGATGTTGCTCGGGCTAATTAAGCCTGAGACGAGCCGCTCGGGTCTGCCTGATGAGGGCGAAGGGACTGGGAGGTTCATTTGAATATGTTGACGGGGCCTCAGAAGAAAGCGCTGTAAGAGATGCAGACTTGTTTGTTTGATGCTTTTTTTGACCGGGGGGACATATTTTGGTGATGAAAAATGCTGACTCAACATCTAACAAGGGCGGCCCGGTATGTGGTTAGCATCGGTAAAGGTACCAGGTTCAAATCCAAAACAAAAAACATGCATGGCAGGCTGAAAAATTGTCCCTAATGAGTGTGAGCGTGATGGTTGTTCGTCTCTGTGTGCCCTGCGAAACCAATTCAGGCTGCCCGAAGACAGCTGTAGGCTCCGGCACCCCCCGCGACCATTTTTGGATGGATCATCTTTGGTAAAAAACTAAAAATATTTTTGAGCTTTCCAATCATGTTTGTGATTTTGTGCCTATTTTAGATTTCATTTTGTTCATTCATTTTTGTATTTTATGTTGTATTTCATTTTTCTATATTCTTCATTTTATCGGTATTTTATTGTATTTATTATTTGAACAATGTATTTTATTTTTCAATTTTACATTTATATTTTACTTTATTTTGTTCAGTTTTCATTTATTGTATTTTATCTGATATTGGGTTTGTTTGACTATTTTGTTAATCTGTGATATAATTTATCAAACTTAAAAAAAATTATCGCAACATTTTTATGTTGTATTTTGTTTTATAGTTTAATAAATATTTTTCCTTTTACATTGTATTCTTGTAATTGTTTAACATTTATTTTAAATGTTATTTTATTTTTATGTATTTTTTATCTTTATATTTTGTACATTTATTTCTTCTTTTTGCGCTTTTTAATTTTTTTTATTTTTTTTATGAGATTATAATTGCATTCCGACATACTGTAGAAGCAAAAGCCTCTTTTATTTCAAGATGTTACTGAACATTTTGGGCATTTCCCTTTCTGCAGAAACCTAGTTGTTACTGGCCAACGAGGGTTTTGTATGTCATATCAAATCCTGGTTGTTGACATACTGCGAATGGGGGTTATCCCGCTTTGCTGGGTTCTGTGTAAAATGTTATTATGCAGCAAATTTGTTTGATAGCCGCCTGAAAGAGGCTAATGTTAGGCTCATTTTTTTATGTGCAGTCTCTGAATCGAGAGAGAGATAAAATGGGGCTTGTCATTGTCACCCAAGCTAACAGGAAGTGCGTTGTCGTCTTTCGCTTTGGCAGGATCGGCGTGTTGTGTGCTTACGCCGCCAACCAGAACCTCAGCGCTCAGGTCAAGAACATCCGACGTCTGGTCAACAGCAACATGAGGGATCTGCACACCTTCGCCAACGACACGCCAATGGTAGGGTCACAAATTTGGTCGTTTTTCAGCTTTTCTCAGCGATTCTTCAAAATGATTGCCACAGCCTGACTCCATGCTCCACCTACAATATAACCAAAAAAGTTATTTAAGATAATTGCTTTCGACATGGGCTTATTTGGAGCATTTCCGGAGCAAGAATCCATCAAGCCCTGGAATTTGCCGTGTCAATATTCTTCTCGATAATTGAAACTGATGTTGACTTTTTTTTTTTACTTCCCATAGTGAATCTTTGAAACGATTATCAAAAAAAAAAAATTTAATAAATCTTGCAATTAAGCGTCGCCCAAATGTCTTAGATACTGTCTCTTCTCATTAGGGCTCAGTTGTGAAAGTACAAGCCCTGGAAATGGTGAATGTCTTCTCTAAATGGTGTCCAAATTGTCCAAGTTATTTTAAATTTCTGTGTTCTTGAGTCTTTTGTGTGTGCGGCACCATGTTAAAACACACCCACCCAATTTCATGTTAATGTGTGAAATTGATGGTTGGACTGATTCTTTTCACTTCCAATGGCAAAAAATGGCCGCTTGCACTTCCTGTTAAATTTGTAGACTTTGTCATGCCTCCAACTACGCAAAAAAATATTGACTGAATTTCATGTCCTGCAGTGACACTGGTGTCCAATTGGCGGACCAATTTTTTTGGAGCATTTTTTTTTTTTTTTATTCCATGGCAAATCCCCAAAATGTTGAGCAATCTTCCACACCAATATCCATCCACCCACTATAGATTATATGGGGGGGGGGGCATGACAAAACATTGGCAAATAGCATGGCTCATCAATAGAGTGTACCTACTTCCAATTGGAGCTCATTTGGGTGAATTCAGGGTTAATCAAACGTCAAGCCCTGGAAATGCCAAATTCCACTACGGGGGCTGCATTTTTTGAACTTTTCAATGATCCCTGAAATGATCATTAAATTTGATCTCACCCCTGCCCACATTTGATGACATTGCCAATCAGGAAAAGGGCTCATTTGGGCAAATTCCATCGTCAGTTTGTCAATGTATACGAGCCATGGAATTTGTCTCAAAATGCCTGCTTCAAACTGAAATGGCTGACTTCCTGACAATTCAACACATGTTTGTGTCGATGAGTGGAACTGGTGTCAAGGGGTGAATTTTCTTAACTTTTGCTATTGAGTGGGTTTTGGGGGGGGGGGGGGTAGTGTTCGGTACCTCTTAAATACATACAATTTACACATTTATTTATTTATTTTTTGCTTCCTGTTTGCAGCAAATCGATTACCTCACCTCCCAGTATGCCACCGCCAAGAACCAAGTCCTCTACGACCTGGAAAGTAAGTCCACTCCTTGTCTACCTTCACCCCCTACTGGCGAGTTTCATCACTACATGAGAATGATTTTAATGTACAGTAATACTTTTACCTACCCTGGAGTCATATCCCCAAATATCATTTCATTTCTTATAGTTAAAAATGTAATTGTCATCTAAACCTGAACCAAAAGTCACCACAACAACATTATGTAATTGGTACCTAACGCTGAGGCTACTAATTTAACTCAAGTTAGCAAATACAGTATGTATAGTTCCTTGCCTACTTTACATTGGTGAGCTTTTTTTTTTTTTACTTTGTCGTTATTATTATCTTGTTTCTGTGACTAAGAACATAAAAATGAAGGCAGCCAATATGTTTGTGTGGTATCTGATTGTAGAAACTGAAGATAATCCAGAGCCGCCAAAAATGAAATCTGTGGAGAACGTTGTGTGTTGTATTTTTCCAAATGGCAGTCACAAGTCACACAATGAACTGTGTGTTATCTTTTAATATTTGTTTATCTCCTCTTGCCGCCCCAGACATAGGTCCACTATTAGGTGGAAGGATACGCGACGCTTTGGATAAGGAGGTGCACCCGGCTTTGGACGCCGTGCTGAAAATGACAGGAGGTGCATATTAGCTCCCCGTTTCATATCCTTTCGCGATACTATCGAGATGGCAGCAAAACAAGTCATATTCTGTTGGTGAATGAATGATGAAGGGATATAAAGTAAAGGTACAGGCCAACACCAGCGATGTAAATACTTAAAAATATGTCTATAGGATTTTTAAGTCAGTTAAAATTATTACACAAAAGAATAAAGTAAAAATAATGAATCAATGTCAAACAAAATAGTTGATTCAATGATTTTTTAAAATGCACTTTAAAAAGCAAGTGAAATATTGACATAGAATCAAGTCAAATTCGTTTTTATTTAATCTGATCAAATTTGGCAGAAAAACAGGTAAGACAGTGACTGCAAATCAAAATGTTGAAACTATCAAGTTATCGTATGAAAAAATGTTGCAAAATTATGACTAAAAATCTAATAAAATTAAAAGGAATAAAATAATGAAAGCTCACAATTAATCAATGAAAACATCTTAGAATAATTAATAAGAAATCTTTTAAATATCTAATAAAATAAAGCCAACTGTGTCAAGTAAAATTCTGATATAATTTTAATAGATAAATTACCTAAAATAATCTAGTGAAATAATGAAAATAAAATCCGGACCAAAAAGGAGGGGTGCAGTGAAATCATTACATAGAAATAAATAATAGCAGAAATCAAGTGAATTAATGAGTATCCATCTATCAATCCATTTTCCGAACTGCTTACCCTCACAAGGGTCGCAAACGTCGTGGAGCCAATCCAAACTGTCTTTGGGCAGTAGGCGGAGTACTGTACACCCTAAACTGATTGCTAGCCAATCGCAGGGCACACACAGACGAACAACCACTCGCGCTCAAAGTCACACCGAGGGACAATTTAGAGTGTTCCATGCATGTTTTTGGAATGTGGGAGAAAACCGGAGTACCTGGAGAAAACCCACGCAGGCCCGGACAGAACATGCAAACACCACACGGGATACCCGGAGCCAGAATCGAACCCTACACCTCTGCACTGTGACGCCGACGTGCTAACCGGTCGTCCAATTAATGAATATTAAAAAAAAAAACGGAAAGAAACATGAAATCAGAAAGTGGTGTTTTGCTTAATAAATGAAAAATAAAGAAAAACTGTGTAAACAATCCCATATAAAAATCTGGGTAAAAATAATTAACTATGGAAGATTGTTGGTGAGTAATTTCCCATTTAGTAACAAATATTGCCTTCTCTGTACCAATCAGTGACTGACATGACACTGTGGTTTCCATTTTGATGATGTCATCATTTAGCCTGTTGTGTTTTGCTTTTCTTCCTTTTTGGTGGATTTTTGTGAAGTGAAAATCGACAGAGCCATTAAAGGTAAAAGGACTGGAACCATGACCTTGAGTCTGGTTTGTCCCCAGTGGTGAGCCCTCCCAAGACCTCCAAACCCTTGCCCCCCTCCCTCCCCTTTCATGGCCCCTTCATGTAGCATTACAAGCCCATGTGAACATTAAAACTGCACTTTGCACTGTACTTATAAAATGAGGTCAAACCGAGACTGCTCTTGGCGACACTGATACATAAACTGTATATGTATATTTGCAGTTGTGTTGTTTTTGTGAACAAAAGAGTCATTTGCGAAGATATAGATTGCTTCAAGCCAGCTCCCATAAATGTTTGCTGGAACTCTACTGTGACCGATGTCGTGCGATAGAGGGCCGTCTGTGTTAGCCCCTCTGCCGCCGCGTTTTGTGAACAAAGGACTTCATACAGTATGTGACTGGTATCATGCATCTGATAGCACTGTTAGACAACATGGGAATATTGAGTGATGTAGTCTTATTGGTTAGCATTGAGGTAGCGCCCATTCCTCTTGGCTTGATAGGACTCTAGTTGACCAGCTTTTTGTGAATAAAAGATCTTTAATTTGGATCTGCTTTTACTGCTGCTATACATTTGATTCTATATGTTTATGCCATTTGACTGAGTGAAGATGTAGACTGCTATGTTAGCTTCTTTCAAGTTCACAGCCATGGCTAGGATTAAGCAGCTTTTTGTGAACAAAATATTTCCATTTTGATTTTCTTTGACTGGCATCATGGATCTGGTTTTATTGTTAGACAAGAAAGAGTACTGAGGGAAGGCATAGACTATAATATTAACTTCAAGCATAGTCCCGTTCCCTTTTGGTTTGACAGGAATCTATCTGGCCAGCTTTTTGTGAACAAAGAGACTTTGTGCTGTTTGACTTGGTGAGGATGTAGATTCCAACATTAGCGTCTTGCTAACTCGATTCCTGGCTAGAGACCCAAATGACTCTCAGTGGAATTAGGACAGCTTTTTTGTCAATATGTGAAATTTGTTGTTTTTAGCATTTTTCAAATGTTTTTTTCAGTTGACCAAATGCGAGATAAAGCGATAAACATGAAAAACTTAGCTTGTGGCTTCCTGCTTGGTGCAATTTTAATTCACTTTTGTGAACACTGAATCTGGCAAGTGTCCTCCAATTTTCCTCTTACCCTGCATCTTGAGTGTGGTACATTCAAGGATGCAAGAGGACTCATGCATGCCCAAATCCTGTCACATAATGGTTGCCAAGGGGAGAGATTGTCACCTACCTACCCATCGCTTATTTGTTGTGTACCCTGGTGCTTCAAAGCCTTCGATTGCTGCGTGTATAACGACAAGAACAAATATTTGCATTTAAAAGCAATCAAAATGTTAGCAATCATAGCACGCTTGTTTGGGCTTGATTGCCCAAACATCCAAGTTGTTGCTGAAAAGATTTATGATTCATGTACTTCCAGAGAAAAGCCCACCGCATACATAAAAAACCTTAACGCATATCGAATAAGTCAATATTGAAGAAAAAAACAACAACAACAACAATAAGTAAAATAAAATAGGCCACTTTTTTGTATAAATAAAAATGTATAATGGATATATAAAAATGCTGAGCAAAAAATGTTAATTTTACTTTAAAGATATATTGTATAATATAGAAGGTTAAATACATCATGAGCAGGATGGATGATTAGCTCACTAGCCTAGCTTGACAAAGTATGAAGATTAGATAGACAGACAGACATTGAGTAAGGCATTGAGGTAAAATACTAGCAAGAAAGCTACTGCTAACTAACCTTGCTGGAGCACTACCCCGCCAAAATATTACCACCCTGAAATAGATCATTTCTGTATATTTAGAGTCCCAAAAGAAAAATAAAGACATTTTTAAAACTACATTTAGGAGTGAGGCTAAGCGGTGCCGAAAATTGCAACAATTTAGTTGGAAAACTTTTCCTTAAGGGATAGGGTAGCGAGCTGGCTGGCGAGATATTATCAGCCTGTAGATATATTTAACATATTTTGCAACTATGATAGCGGATTATGCTAACACGGTGTTCTCATTCCCCAGCCATGCGTGAAACCAAGGAGGCCCTGGAGAACGTGAGTGTGTCCCTGCAAGTGCTACAGGAGGCCACGGGCAAGCTGGACTTGAACCTGAGCCTGGTCCGGGCCAACATCAAGCGCTCCCTCAACGACCCCGGGTGCCACGACGAGGAGTCAGACGCCACCTCAGCCCAGCTGTGCCGAGGCATCCGCCAGTCACTGGAGCAGCTGCACATTAGCGCTAACTTCACGCGGGTACCCGACACACAAGCTTGAAACAGATTTACGTACAACGTTAGCCCACAATTGTTTCACATTCTTAATTTTTACATGAAAAAAAAAAGTTTAATTATTAGGTGTGTTATTTACTATTTATTTAAGTTTTATGCTTGATGAATTATTTCTTATGTTTTATGAATCGGTTGTGTTTTTTAAATTACAATAGTTTTTATTTTTTTTGCAGTGCTTTAAAATACTTTTAATGTCAACACGTTCATTTTAAAGAAATTCATGTATTTAAACTTTTCAACTGCTGTGTACAGAAAATGACAAACAATTTGTTTTTGTTTTTTTAAATCATTTAAAGTTCATCTAGCGCGAATGAGGTTTTTGTGTACATAACAGTTTTACCCAACATTCCTTGCATGTATTGCGTTAAAATTACTAAAATGAATCAAACTTTAACTACATTTGATGTTTAATTACCGGGAACAGTTTTGTCCATTGTGAATAATTTTTTGATGGTGGTAAATAACACACTTCTAGCCCCCATTAGCTTAGTATTTTTTGTTTGTTTCACAAAAAAAAAAGTTTACATATAAATAAGTCAAAATGACTTTTCAATCAATTGATTCCTGATTGAATACATTGTAATTTCCCTACTGAACTGCATGTCTATTGGCTTTTTTTTTTGGTTTTTTGTTTTTTTATCGTTTCAGCTTCCCGATGTGAACGCTCCGTTGAAGAAGATGAATGACATCTTGAAAACAGACCTCAGCAACGTTGTTAACAAGGTGAATGAAGAATCTTCATTTTAGTATCGTTCATTTGACTTTGGTGTTGTTGATGACTTTTTTGCAGAAAAAGTACAAATCGTATCAATGAGACTGTAAATATCTTCTTTTTTTTTTTTTTCTTAAATTTGGAACCTCTTTAGGGTTATGCATCCTTGAACGACACACCTTATATGGTGATGGTACAGTCCCGAGCAGTTGTTGACAGTAAGTCAAACTAAATTTTGGAGAACAATGTTTACTTAAAAATGGCTTCTCATTTTTATCTCTTTCAATTAAAAAAAAATTGTCAGAAGTGGGGATCCACTACATAAATATGGCTTTTTATTTTGATGTCCGCTAAACAATTGTATTTTGTTTTCATTGAAACTTTCTCAGGGGTGAAGAGCTTGGTGGACGACATCGGCGGGAACATTGGCAACCTGTCCAAATCGTTGCCGGTACACAATTCCTTGTCCAACTTCACCCTCTTCATCAGCCACATCCATGCCAAGATCGAGGACCAGTACCCTGAAATTGACAAGGTGGACTTCTACAGGTCAGACCACTGCTGTTTATGTCATCAATGTGTAGAATATCACCCAAATTTAAAGTGTGCTTCATTCAAATATAAAAATAATTAAAATGGTAGTTTAAAAAAAATATACTACATGAACAATGTACACTGGCGATGGGCCACTCTGAATGGCCCCTCGATTAACCCAATAGTTTTTTTTAAATTAATTTATTTTATTCGTGTTTTCCGTAAAAACTGGGAAAAATCTAAAATATGAAAAAAATAAATAAAAACAAAGAAAACTAATTGCAAATGTGCAGTCCATAGGTGGCAATCTGCAAATATGCTGTTGTCAATTTTAGTTTTAAATTGTTATATCACCAATTACCACTAGATAGCAGGCATGTCTTAGTTGTGATTCATCAGAAGTGTCTTTTACCCAATGCTACAATGTGAGTAGGCCTAATCATTTTTTTTCAGATTCGGGATGATATGCAGGACAGCATATCATACAGTTGTACCTCAATAATATTAACATTTTGATTGAGTTGATTTTTGGTTAAAAAATGTACAAAATGAGATATTGAGGTTAATTACTATTTCTTTATTGTTCAGCAGGGGTTTTTTTTTTGGTTTTTTTAACCATCGTGGAATTGTAATTTTCACGCGAGTAATTTTTTGCAATGGAAAAAAATACTGTATGTGGTTATTGTGTTTCTCTACTTCCAACCCTGAGTTGTTGGGTGAGCAAAGTGGATCTTTTATCCAAGCATTGAAAAATGTAGTGTCAAAAATCAATATATTAAGAGCAGGTATTTTGCACATAGACATACTGTATGTTTTGTCCATATTTAAAATACCATATTTGTCATACATCTGGTTAGGAAATGTGTGGTCCTCTGTGCCCCCCAGTAGCACTGATGAAAAATTGTGGCCCCCCTCCAACATTTAACATTTAAGTTGCCCACCTGTGATATACTTGAACCATGTTTTGGATTTACATCACTTTGAAGTTTACTTGGTTGCAGTTTAAAAATAGCACAAATGGAGGGTGACGGATGTGTTGCATTTAAATTATCCTATTTCCATCTCATCTTATTTTATTTTGTTTTTTGCATGTGTTGTGTGTGCGTGTGCTTTCAGGTGGACGGGCTGCGTGGCTTTGTGCTGCATGCTAGTGCTGGTGTTGTCTTTCAACTACCTGGGCCTGCTGTGCGGCACGCTGGGATACGACAAGCACGCCTCACCCACCACCCGAGGCTGCATCTCCAACACAGGAGGCACCATGCTCATGGCGTAAGAAATAGTCACTTTTCCAAAGGAGCCCCACTTCTGACATTACCTCTGACTCAAAAGTTGCTTTATTGGACATAAACATAAAACACCACATTTGAAAGAAAAGTGCACCCCTACTTCTGACACCACCTATTTTAAAAAAAGAAAATTTGAATCTTATTGAATTGAATTGAATACAACTTTATTGTCAAATGTGCTGTACATATGTGTAACATACAGCACAGATGACATTTCTTCCCCCTCAACGTAAAACAAGAGGGGGATTTTGCCACTTCTGACTAAAAATATATATGGACTTAACAAGAAGCCATATTTCAAAATTATGTCAGCTCTTCTGACAAAAATTTGTTTGATTGGTGAAAAAAAAAACATTTTTAATGTATCCCCACTTCTGACACCACTTCAAAATAAAAAGTTGTTAAAAATGGACTCTCTTATCTGACCAAAAAAAAAACGGTTTCATTGGTCAGAAAAACAAAGTGAATCCTGAGTTATGTCAGCGCTTCAATTTTTTTTTTTTAATTGGAATTAAAAAGAAATAAAAAAAAAAATTCTTTAATTGGATAGACCAAAGACATAACCCAAATGTTTTAAACGGATGCCCTATTATCACCTTGAAAAAAAAATGGAACCCCACTTCTGATACCAGCAGTGAGAAAAATGTTGTTCATTTAGACATCTAAATAAGAAGCTGTAAACCATATTTTGGATGCGGATCTTCCTATCTAACACCACCTCTGACGGATGCTACCCCAAACAAAAAAGTTGTATTATTTGGCATCCATCCATTTTCTGATCCACTTTATCATCACAAGGGTCGCGGGGGGTGCTGGAGCCTATCCCAGCCGTCTTCGGGCAGTAGACACTCTGAACCGGTTGCCAGCCAATCGCAGTGCACACAGAGACGAACAACCATCCATCCATGCTCCCACTCACACCTCGGGACAATTTAGAGTGTTCTCTTAACCTGCCATGGATGTTTTTGAAATGTGGGAGGAAACCGGAGTACCCGGAGAAAACCCACACAGGCATGAGGAGAACATGCAAACTCCACACAGGAAGGCCAGAGCTCGTAATCCAACCCATGACCGCTGTACTGTGAGGTGGACATGCTAACCACTCGACCACCGTGCCGCCCTATTATTGGGCATATAAATAAAAAACCCAATTTTAAAAATTGTTCCCAAGAATCTAACACGATTTATAACAAAAAGTTTTAAAAAATAAGAGAAAGGCAAAAGACAAGGTAACCATTGGGAAATAAAACAACAGCAAAGTAAAACTGCTCATTCCCTTTCAAGATGCCTGACAGACAAAAGTGTGTAACAGATATATAATGTGAAATCATTCTTTTTTTTTCTGTTTGTGATGTGTCTCTTCGTTCCCAGTGGCGTGGGCTTCAGCTTCATCTTCTCTTGGGTTCTGATGGGCCTGCTGACCGCCATCTTCTTGGTGGGCGGCAACATGGAGAAGCTCATCTGTGAGCCCTTTCAAACCAAGGGACTCTTTAAGGCCAGTCATCCAGCGACCAATCAACATGTCAATAATCAGCGCGTTTGGTTGATGCCATTCACTCCACTCACTGCTTCCAACTGGTCTCCAGGTGGTGGATGCGCCGTACCTGGTCAATTCTGAGTGGAGGAACTTCATACCAGGGTACTTGTACAACGACTCGGAGCTGGAGCTCACAGCAGAGAGTTTATACAGGTGAAAATCTGCCGTTTTGAAATCGGAATTTATTCATATTTCCAAACATTTTTCCCATAGGAATGGGAAATGGAAATCTGGCTTGTCTTGTTTTTATGATGGAAGTGGGGCTATGTGGTAATCACTCAATGTGACCACACATTTTTCCTCAATTTGCGATTCCATCATACTCTGGCTTTTCCCGAAATGACTTTCTTCAAGACCGCTGGCTGGCTCAAAGGGCCTCACGGTGTGCAATTATAACGGAGTAGCTCAATTTTTATGTTGTTTTGATTTATACTATAAAGGCAGTATCTTTCACTTCCTCTTCTGTGGTTATTTTCACGTTTCCTTTTGGGGGGGAGCATTTTACGGGAGTTGTCTCCTTTTTATGATGTCAAAAATGTCTATTTTCTTCATTTTTCATTATTTTTATTTTTTATAAATATTATATTTTATTTGTTTATTTATTTATTTGTTTTTAAAGTATGTTAACGCATTCACTCCCAAAGATGTTTTTATATGTCTTTTCAAACTTGGTTTAGAATTGGTTGGTACTGAATTCTAGACATAAATATCTCTAAATTTTAGAGTGTTTCCTTAACCTGCTATATATGTTTTGGGAATGTGGGAGGAAACCGGAGTACCCGGAGAAAACCCACACGGGCACGAGGAGAGCATGCAAACTCCAGGAAGGAATCGAACCCTACTTATCTGCACTCTGAGGCCAACGTGCTTCGCAGTCGACCACTTTGCCGCCTACCCCAGAGGATGTTTTTTGTTTTTGTTTTTTGTGGAGCTGACATCATTCCTTGCTTCCCAAACATGTTCAGCTCCATTGTGTCCATTTAAAGCCATGAACATGACACAGCAGTGTAAACCTAAAGTCAGATTTACAATGTGGAGCCTTCATGCATCTGTGGTTTATCTAAACTACCTGTCCAGAAAGAATGTGTGCGTGCGAGCGTGCGTGCGTGGGTGTGTGCGTGTGTGAGAGAGATGCACTTCCTGTCATGTTCGCTGGGTGGCAGCAAACGCTTTGACTAAGATTTCCTCTGTCTCCTGCAGCACTTGCAAAGAAAACAAAGGCATCTACTCGGCCCTGCGCTTGGACAAAGTTTTTAACGTCTCGTCTTTCCTCAACGCCACGCTGGTCAGTGAACGCAACATGCGCATTCGCCATCCTGTTGTATGACTCTGGATTTTTTTTTCTTTTTTTTTTTTTTAACGGGGATATTTTATCAATGTAAAACGTAGCCTGAGAACATCACTTTAATTTGATAATGGGATTAATAAAAACGATGTTATTTGTAATAGCGTTAACAATTAAACACCCTTCAAGCTATGCAAGGACGAATATTTAAAGTTAATCATTTATATTATTTTATTAATAGTAGACACTACTGAAAAAAATCGTGAGTCATATTTGTTTTTATTGAAATCAATTATTTACAGTGCTAAATTTCAATAAACAACAAACAAATAAAAATAAAGTGTTAAATAAATATTACTAATGCAACAAATATATTGAATAATTAACATTTCAATAAGTGAATATATGTCAGCCCAGTATACATTTAAAATTGAATGAATACAAATAAATAAGTCAAATCCCAAAACATGTGAATCAGCCAACCAAATACCGAAATGAAACTATAAACATTATTTAATGATAGTATTGGCTGCTTAATCAGTCGATACGGCATGAAATTATGCCTTGAGTACATATGGTTGGGAAAACAATAGCTTCCCATTTTTAGTTTCCTAATGTTTATATTCACAGTGTTCACACTTGCACCCCATTGCGAGTGTACTAATAAAGCGACGAAGCCCAGCCACCAGTTTTTCCAACAAACTCCAATTTTATGTCACCAAATAACTGCCTCCCCTTTCTGCAGTTGGACATTCAACAATATTTCCACTTTTTTTGTGATGGACTTGTTCTCTCTGCTGTCAGTTCACAAAGGACCTGGTGACCCTGCTGAGCAGCATGAAAATCGACCTGAGAGGGGTCATTTTGCTGGAAGCGGGGGGCAGGCAGAACCTTCTGGATTTCTCAGAGGCGGGCCTGTCGGAAACTAACTATGCGGATTACCTGGAAGAGGTGACGCATCTCACCCAAAATGAGATTCATAGCTATTTTGATTGATGATAATGCTTTGCACATTCCTCAAATGGATCACAAAGTGAATTCCGTGTAAATGAAATGTTACCAAAGCGTATAAATGAGATTTCTTTCCGCAGGTCAACAAAGGCGTCACAGTGGTGGACCTGCTTTCGTTTGCCAAAGAGCTGGAAGCCCAGACAGACCTGATGGTATTCAACGCCACGCTCCAGTCGTCTGTTCATTTCAATTATTCATGTTTAATACGCCTCCGCCAGAGCGTCTCTGCCAGGCCTAGTGGAGCTTCGCTTGTAGTAAAGTAAACATATTTGCAAATCGACGCTTTCTACGAGTAAAGAGTGGTGGGAAGTAACACAGTACGAATACTTGGTTACAATGCGCTTGATTGACTGACACTTGGTGGCTCTCAGGTGGGAATTTCCATCTGTGGCCTTATTCAAGAAAATTGTTGGATTTGGAAGATGGACCAAAAATGGATGGATGGATCCCAAAAATAATTGAAAAAAAAGATTATATGAGATGAGAAACCGTTAACGATGGCAGCACTGAACGCCCCTGGAATAAACAAGGCCGTTTTTGCTGTCATGTCTTATTTTGCAGATCCGATCAATGTTATGATTGATTTATTGGCAAATTATGACATTACAATTAATCACCGATTTTGCATAGGTAGCGAAATCTCTGCCGATCCGATCAAGCCGATAAGATGCGTGTCAAGTCTAGTTACCTAAATGTCCAATAAATTTAAAGCTGCCTTGCGTTGCCTTCTACTTTGAACCAATCTATTTTTACACCATTATATTTGTGTTTTATTTATTTAACCATTATTTGTCGATGTCAGGCCATTGAGAACAGATTTTGCAATGTCGACTTGGCAGCAGACGGCAGAGTAAAATAAATAGGTAAATCAAAGTAAAACATTAGAAGGGGAGCAATTGAATTGAATAATTTTTTTTCTGGGAATTCACTCTCTGTTAATCACATAAAAACTCACTTATTTGCTGTTTTCACATTCAAGCCAAAGCCATGTCCCATAAAAAGTCTTGTCTAATAGAGAAAATGTGCTTTGCCGTCATGTTGTGCCATCCATTAGGCCTACCAACCACTTTAAGGTGGATGTTAATTTCTCATTCTATATTATAAACTACTGTACATTATTCGGTGTATAACAAGGGGAGTATTTTTTGGGGTGTGTGTGATCCAGCCTCGTGGTCCCTTGCAAACGTCACTGAAAGGTCTCGTGGGCACCGTGCGACAAATCCACAGCCAGCAGGTGGTCCCCATGCAGCAAGCCATGGTAACACTCCAGCTTACGCCATACCCCTTTTCCACCTGCATTTGCAGCCCCTCCCTCTTTTAATTTTGTTTTGTTGACATTTCACTCTGTACCAAATGAGCCGTGAGCCTCTCTTAAGAAGACAGGCCATCGCTTCCAATTTACTTCTTTATGCTTGTTTTCTACTTTCATCGTCAAGAAATATGTTAGAGCCAGGGTAAGCACGCACACAAGTGTGTCCATCTTGTGTTCTTGTTGTTGTTATTTCATTAATTTGTGCAATGTGGAAGCCGTGTTTCCAACAAGTGGTGCAGGTAGCAAGTAAGGCGACAGTAAATATTTGCGATATAGTGACAAAATGGCTGGCATCGGTTCTCCCAATTTGAGAAAAACAACTGGCATTAAATGAGTTAATTTTAAAGAACAGCACTCTTTTATACAGTCAAACCTCGGTTTTCGTACTTAATCCGTTACAGAAGACTGTTCGGAAACCGAATTGTTCGGAAACCGAAACCATGTTTCCCATTGAAATCAATGTAAAATGTTTTAATCCGTTCCAAGTCAAGAAAACAACTTTTTTAAACCACTTTTTTTTACAATTTCACACCATAAACTGTACAAATGTAATGGGAGATTACCAATTTTAACATTAACATAGTAACATAAAAATTGAAGGAACATCTCTCTCTCTATCTGTCGTGGGGCGTGCGCCTCTCCCAGCTGTCAGCAGGCAGTAGGCGGGGCATTTCGGCATCCCAAACTCCTTCGCCAACACAGACACAAGCACACCTGACTCATATTTTGCGATTAAATCGTTCTTAAATTCTATAGTTTTGCGCACTATTTTCCTCTTTTCTTCACCAGGTTCACCACTTCCACTTGCTTTCTTTGGTGCCATGATTAGGGGCTGATACATGATGGAAAAATAACAGTCCAATATTACGTAGTTCTCACCAAACACGTCTGCTTTTTTAAAAAAAACATCTTAATCGTACAATACAAACTCATCTGCTCACAAGCTGTTTCTGTACGATTATTGCTTAATTATGAGACACCGGACACCAGAGTGTTCATTATGTGCCGCTGCATTGAAAAATGCCGGCCGTAAACAAACGCACGCACCCCTCCCACCTCCCCCCGTGCTGCTAGGCCAAACCATTATGAAAAGAGGGAGATTTCACTCGTCCTAACAGAGGCGTCTCACCAAACACGTCTGCTTTTTTTTATTGAACAATACAAACTCGTCTGCTCACAATGGACGCTACACTAGGAAGCGTTTCACCAAACACGTCTGCTTTAAAAAAAAAACCTATTGAACAATACAAAAACGTCTGCTCACAATGGTCGCTTCCTGTGTTGCGACACAACTCAAGGGAGCGCGGCGACATGAGGGAGCGCCGCTACAATTGGGAGCACGGCTACACGAGGTAGCGTCACTTCACTCCTCTCGGCTTTGCTACCTCCTCTCGGCTTCGCTTCCTCGTGTAGCGTCGAGGTAGCGTCGCTACAGGAGGTAGCGAAGCCGAGAGGAGTGAAGTGACGCATTCAAGTGCGCTCAGTTAGTTCGAGAACTAACTGAAGGCATAAAAAAATCAAAATTTTTGTTCCAAAACCGAATTGTACGAGAACCGAAACGTCCCAAAACCGAGGTTTGACTGTATATACAATTATAATAACAGAATGTCAGAAATGATGTTAATTCAATGGGCATGGTGCAGCCCATTCGCTCATTGGCCATCAAAAAAAAAATCAAATCAGCTGAGTCAGGTCCCTCATAAGTTCAAGTACCACTGTCCTGTCTGTATATTTTGTGATTGTTAGGTGGTGTGCCGTGGGATTTTCCGACTGTCAAATGTATCTTGGCTCAGTAATGGTTGGGAAACACGGCTTTAAGATGTGGTATTGAAGGATTTTGTGGCCAAAATGCCAACAAGCTTCCACTTACAATCAACAGTTGGACATTTTGCTTTCCTTCGCTTTGAAAGTAAAGGTCACATATTTTATTGTGTCAAAACCACCTGATTTCCTCAACTAATGGCCTTTGCCTCAATTAGTCACAAGGTACATCATCCATTTTTTTGTGTAAAAATTATTTTCAAATAAATATTTTATACATAGCGCTTGTCCTCATTAGCTCATGAGCTTACAAGCAGCTACCCAAATGTGGATACGTGGTCTAGTAAATGGATGATGAACTCAAGGGTCTTTTCATTTTGGAACACAATCCTTTCGCATTTGTGATGTGACAATTGTGGTTACTTTTGAGATTGTATCGTTTTTGTTGAGTCATCATAATCCGGGCATTGCTTTGATGGTTAGTCGTGCTGCACTTTGATTTTCTTTCATTTGTCTCTGTTGAAGAGCGCCCTGAACCAGAGCATGAGGTTCCTGGAGAGAACTTCCTCTGACCTGCCAGTAAGTCCACCATATACCCTGTCATAATTTGGCCCTTTGATCAGTAATAATTACTTGATACCAGTGAAGAGTTAAACCAGCTCAACAGGCAAGAGCTAGCTATAAACTAAGATAGCAGGCCATACCCTACCTCATTGCTTCCAACAGATAGATACGCAAGACTCATTACAAAAGATTCAACCAAAAGAGCTTTGTTTAAATAAATAAAAAGCCGATAGCCTGACAGGAATGGGAACTAGCTAGAGGCTACCATAGCGGTGTTCACTCAAGCGACTCAAACAAATTCCGCTCACAAGAGATCTTGAGTCAATTTAGTGAATTTTATTTGAAGAAATTATTTTTCCTCATTCCTACCGACTGCTGTCAGGCTGCTGAATAAACATATGTGAAAACCTGTAACCATTGTAAATAGCACCACCACCTTACGCTGTGTTTTCTATGCTATTGCTAATTTATTATATTTATTTTACAAATATATTGCTAATGCTTTATTTTATAATGCACTTATATTGAACTGTGTACAGTTCTTTTCTGAAACGTTTATTTTGTGCAATGAAACACTTTATTCCCCCCCACCCCCCAATTTTGCTGCTGTAGACTGCAAATGTCCCCAGTGTGAGACAAATAAAGGTTATCTTATCTTAAAAAAGCCACTCAGTCGGCTCCATATGTGAGTCTTATGAAGCCAATGAGAACAAAACCTTTGAAGGATAAAACTACCAAAATGAAACAAACAACATAAGCAAATCAAACAGAGAAAGTGCTGCAATAAGCCAAAGAAACAGCCAAACAGAAAACTAAATGTCATGTTTCTTGTCCATAGAACAAGGTCTTAGCCATACTGGACGCCATCAATGCAGCCCAGTATCTCATCTCCCAGAATGCGACACATCTTATTGACCGGGTACCATCACGACTCCCATTACAGATAGATGCTATTTCATATTATGATAATATAATTGACCGTTTTAAATGTGCTTTCCCCTTCAGGAAAGTGCAAAATACACATCAACCATTGTGGGTTACTTCCATCAATACACAGAGTGGGTCAAGACATCTGTAAGTCATAATACTGTAATAACACATTAATAATATGTAATAACATTATTATTAAATTATATTAACATGCAGTGCACTGTTATTTTTACGTCACCTTGATGCAGTTGGCCTTGGAGGTGGCGCCATGCAAGCCTTTCAGCAACGTGCTGGACACGATGGAAATCTTTACCTGCAGCTTCCTGGTGGACTCAATGGTATCCAATATATCAGATATCATAAAAGCTAAAAATTAAATGGTTTCCTTAATTGAATTTGACTGTTTTTACATATTTTGCGACTGAAAATTAGTATGCTGCTGTCAAATACTGTATTATGATAAAGGTTTTCGTAGGGGTGCAGGTCCATTATCGTATCCAATTGTTTTCTCCAAAAATCTTGATTTGAAAATGTTCCCTTTCCTACATCTATATGACAAAGTACAATTCAATTCGCTGATGGTAATGCGTAAGGGATGCTTTTTGTGCAGAACGTGTTCTGGATGGGTCTGGGCTGCAGCACGCTCTTCCTCATTCCAAGCATTGTACTCGCCGTCAAGCTGGCCAAGTTTTACCGCAGAATGGACACGGAGGACGTTTACGATGAGTGAGTGCTTTATTAGATTCTTTTTTTTTTAATCACGCAGCACTGTCAGAAAACAGAATAAGTTGGAGAATGAAATTTGAGTGAGATATTGTTTTCAAGCTTCTTTTGTTTGACCCTAACTCTTTCTTCCCGCTTTTATTTCTTCCTTCCTCGTAGTTCCTCCGTTTCCGGGACTTGGCATTTTACTTTGTGATAACCATTTCTACTATTTCCAATCATCCAGCTCACCCTTCATCGTCTCTTTTTGCTTTTGGCATCTTCCTCTTCTTCTTTACAATCTGCACTTTACAAAGACACTCCGGGTTGGAAGGCATGATTTCTTTAGTATCTGGGAAAGTCTGGTATCTTCCTGGGGCATTCCATCGAACATTATTGTGTTTTTAATTTTTCCATGAAACGCCCATTTCTGCTTTCCACCGCTGAATTGTTTACGACTACAAATTCTTGGTGCCTCTTTTACGGGGTGAAAAGTGTCCCTTAGCTTTCACTGAAGGGCTCTCGCAATCGCGACCTTACAAAAGCTTGACTGCGCTCCGCTGTAAATAACAGAAAAGAAAATGGTGCCCTCGATGAAAAGGACCGGAAGCATGCCACATGTTTCATCTCACCTCTTTCATGCTTTTGTTTGTATGCAATGTTTTGATTTCAGTATGGAAAGTGGTAATAATGGTTATCATAGCGAGCCCGCGCAAGGCATCCTAAACCCCCCCGTGACCAGGTAAATATGCTCGTTGGTAGTCCAGTGCATGCAATACGGTGGCGGGAGCATGCGCACAAGCACACACACACACACACACACACACACACACACACCCTTTTATCCAGTGGACTGTATTTTACATTTAGGTTTGTCTTATATTTTTTCGAGCGTTTCAACTGATCGACAAAAACCGCATAGCCCTATTGACACCTTGTATTCATAAGGCTTCATTTTGACTATGCAGCCACACAAGTACATTGCCTACCTTAAAGCCGACAACGGCGTCTGTTGATTGTGTGTGGCCACCCATTTATCTGGGTTTTCTTTGAATTTGGAGTTGTGTTTCTCCAGGGTTCAACGGACTATGCTGATGACCTCATAGCGTTTATAGCCTTAGTCTACATTTATCGGAGTTATTTTGATCTTTGCGGAATTGAAATGACTGTGCAGCCGAGCGCATTGCGTTATTCGGAGGATGCATTTGGGTGGGTTGTCTATGACCACATAGCATTTCTGTGGGTCAGTTTTACACTTTTTTGCTTGTTTGTTTTTTGCAATTCCACCGACCATTTAGACAACCACATCGCTTTATCTGGGACGTGATTTTGATCAGATTTTTTTTTTTTTTGGAGGGATTCAAATGGCTCAGCGGACGATCCAGGATCGGCACTTACCTGATTTAGTTCAGGTTAAAGATTATGTAATTTCATTCCACCCCTCTCGATAATGCCTGACGCAAGTTTGACTTACAGTTGAGCCACAAACTTATCGCTTGCCAGAGGCTGAGCTGCACTGTGTTTGTTTACAGAATTATGGATGGGAACTGGGCACTTCTTTGGTACAATACTGAATGTTCCATAAGAGAAATTCCTAATACATGTAGCTTACAGCTTTGCTAAATGCCAATGCAGGGACAGCATAAAGAAAGCGCTCCTAAGGAATTGTTTGTGAATCCATCCTTCAATTTGGTTGCTGCTGAATGTTTTGCGAGGCAGCGGCGCTGCAGGACTAACATCCTGCGCACCACATATGACGTGGTCCACAAAATCATTGTCTCCTTTCGTTTAGAATCAGCCAAAGTCCGATGAATGTCCACCTGATCCTTTTGTTCCCAGAGAGGCAAGCATGGCAAAAACGCTTGGGATTGTGCTTCTTTTCCTTTCCGCTTTAATGTCACATCAAATAACAAAATAACTGCATGGGTTGTTGTTTTTGTTGTTGTTGTTCTTCTTCTTACTGGTTGACTATTCACCCATAACGTTAAGCAGAGAGAAAAACATGGAACAAAAATGTCATCATTCTTAGTCTTAATTAGCACAATTCATCATAAAACAACCAGGGTTTGAAAATGAGTATGAATTATAAACTGAAGGAAATAAAAGGCTTTTTAACACAACATTTTGTGTATATTATCACAAACATTTTTTTTCAGTGATAAAGTACTACAGCATGAATTTTTTTTTAAAATTATGTTTGTTCGTTTCAAAGTGAAAATAAAATAAAATGGAAGGTGAAGAAAGCCTGGAAGCGGCAAAACAAACAAAGCACTGGCACTGAAAAAAGAGAAACTCTGAAGACTGACATTTAAAAACATTCCATTCAACACATTTGATTTGGATGTTATTCTAAATCAAATATGTGCTGATTTTAATTTTTCAGTGCCAGTGCCTGTTTGGGTGACACTTTCATGTTTTGCTCTCTCGCCTAATGAGCTTCTTGTTTTAATCCCAATAGGTGGTTTTTTTGGGAGGGGGGGGGGTACCTTTTTCTTTCTTTTTCTCCCCCCATCTATGGCTTCTAATAATGTTGTTCCTGTGCCAGCATCCCAACATACGATACCATGAACAGGTTCCCGCGGGCCTCGGCTCCTCCGAGGCACATCGATTGGTGACTGAGAGCCCACATTTTCTTGTGGCTCCCGACAGGTACTTTTTGAGTGTGTGTGTGTGTGTGTGTGTGTGTGTGTGTGTGTGTGTGTGTGTGTGTGTGTGTGTGTGTGTGTGTGTGTGTGTGCGTGTGCGTGTGCGCGTGTGCGTGCGCGTGTGATAGCATCTTGTTTGGTTTAAAAGCACCTCTTCTTCCAGCATGGATCAGCCTTTTCCATCTTCCGTGATCGTAACAATTCCACAATCAGTTTTTCTTACTAAAAATATGACCTTACCTTAACACATTCACATTTTCGTCATTGCAGCCATAGACATCAAAGATCTGTTTTTACTGGGTTGGCAGTGACTGATTTAATCTTACGCAACATTTCTGTTGCCCCTCTTAAGAATAAAATTACATTTTGTTTTGTGGGTTTTTTTCCATAATGCCCCAAGTTCATTCTTATGAGGTGCATTGTTTTCCCTGTAATATGCCGTACATGCCAAATACAGTTCTTGCAACATTCTGACTTTTACATGTCCTGCTCTGACCTTTCAAATTTTCTTCTTTTCATTTTTTTTTTTGTAAAATACCGAATGTTTTCTGTTTTAACTTAATTTTCCTCACGTTTTTATTACATGTTTCTCCTTACAGTTCCTAACATTTCCTGTTAAAAAAATGCTAAAAATCTTAATTCATATTTTTCTACCCAAAAAAATTCCAACTTTGTTCATCTGAATTTTCTGATGCTACTCCTTTTTTTTCCCTGCAAAATTAACATTTTCATGTAGAAATTTTATGTTATTCTCACAAAACAGACTACTGTATTTTGTGGACTATCCTGACATTATTGATCTAACATTGTTTTTTTTCCTGTAAACTGGTTGTTTTTGTAAAATAACGCACATTTCCAACCTTAAACTCCAAGCATTTCATGATAAGCTGTCCACTGTAGTAACTGAAAGGGTTAAATGTAAAAGAGTATGACGTTGTTCTTCTCAATATTTTTAAAATTCTTTTAACATTAAAAAAACATATTTTGTTGTACTTTTGTAACCCTTTATTTTCATAACATTCCATTTTTGGGGGTTCATAACACTTGAGTATTCCAGGCTCTAACCATCCTTTGATGCAAAATGAATCCTCCTTTCTCTCTGTCTTTCAACTCACCTCAATTCTTTAATGGCGCTTCTTTTAGAGCGTTTCTTCTCCCGAGACTGACGACATGGTGTGACTCCAAATCATTTCCTGATTTTCCTTTTATGGAAATGCTGCATGAGGGCATTATCTTATTTTGCTTTATTTTGTTTTGCATGAATCTTATTTCATATAACTTGATGTTGTGTTGTGAGTTCCATGAAGCCAGAGGGGCCATTTCACATGGCCGATATGGAAATGTCAAAGTGAATTATACACGCACACACACACACACACACACACACACACACACTAAAATGATGCATACTATATGACTCAGTGCACCCTCGTTTATTTCTGGGTGCCGTTTAACGTCGTAAAGATAAATGAGAACGTGTCCAAGCGTGTCCAAAATGATCGTGTTTTTATGTTGATGTATTGAATTTTGGGAAGCAATGCATAAGAGCTACCAAGAGAAACCCAGCACTAGCCTTCACCAAACTGCAGTATTTAACGTGGACTCAGCTGCTGATATTATTTTGGCAGCAAATTGGACCACGTTTTGACCCCAAAAATTAAATAATACAAATAAAAAGATGCGATAAATCTGTAGTTTTTGTGCTGGTTTTTGTTGTTGTTTTTTTTTAGTTGTAGGTTAGCTTTGGCGTTATCACAATAATGCATTTTTGTGTGGCATCGTTTCTTGGAGAAAAACATTCAAAAAGGATTATTATTGTATTTTTTTTTACATCATGTTCTTCTTGTGTCATTATGATTTTTTTTCCTCATAAAATGACATTTTCGTAAAACCGGGAATATTTTGTTTGATCACTGCAGGATAACCTGATTCTCAAGAAATTCAAAATCATTTCTTTGGAATTTTCTTTTTTGTCATTTCCAACATGTATTGCCTTTATCGTTCTTTTCATACCAGTTTTGAATAAATGTCAGGAAAGACTTATGAGCCCTCAGCTGTCCAAATAAAAAGTGACATTTATTTTTTTATGAAGCTAATCGCAAATTAAAGTCTTTAAAAATCTTTATTGAGGTCTGGAGAAGTCATCGTTTATTTTTATTTTTTTAACACTCACAGTCATTATTTCTTTTTTAACACTTGACAGCCTGAGCTAGTTTACTCTCCCAAACTTCATGAGCAAATATTGCCACTTGTTTGATATACGATGCCAAAGTCTAATTCTTTCATGTTCATCCCCACAGCTGCCACGAACTTCACTGGAACTAAAAAAAAAAATGTTTTCAATGAAGACGTGCACGGTGAGTTGTCCGCACCTTGTTTTTATTTTATTTGTTGATAGATTGACTGGACGAGCATGAGTTTCGATTGTTTCGGATCGATAGTTGGGAATAAAACCGTCAGAGGCGGCGCCATTCATGCGGCCATTTAACAAGCAATTTGCTTCTTGCTGGAGCCCCGAACAATTCCATTCCTATGTCTCCATGCCATAAGTGATTCTTTGAAATGACTTTTTTGCCTCATGAGACGACGAGTCGAACTACATGAGGCAACTACATGAGGATGTCAAAGGTGTTTCTCACCAGTTTTGGTGATTTGGGTAATGTGTTGGTCGAAAGAGAGGTTATTATCAAAAAGGACACCAAGGTTGCGACAGTGAGAGGAGGGGAACAGGGTGCAGTTGTCAATAGTGAGGTTAAAGTTGGAGGCTGTTTGGGTGAGGGACCGAGGACCGATTATTAGCAGTTGAGATTTAGTGCAGTTAAGAGTGAGAAAGTTTGTTTGCATCCAGGATTTGATATCTGAAAGACAGTTAGACAGGGTGCAGTGGGTTGTTGGGGTAAATGATTTGGTGGATATGTACAATTGGATGTCATCAGCGTAGCAGTGGAACTAGAGACCATGATGGCGAATGATTTGGCCGATGGGTAGAAGGTAGAGAATGAAGAGAAGAGGACCAAGTGCAGAACCCTGGGGGACACCTTGGGACAGTGGGGCAGTGTAGGAAAAGCAGTTGTTGATGTGTATGAATTGTTTCCTGTCTGTGAGATATGAGTGAAGCCAGGTGAGGACTTTGTCAGTGATGTTTAGGGATTGCAGGCGAGAGAGTAGGATGGAGTGGTTGATGGTGTCGAAGGCAGCTTTAAGGTCAAGAAGGATGAGGACGGAGAGTAGGCCGGAGTCAGAGGCAAGGATGAGGTCATTGGTGATTTTGAGGAGGGCTGTTTCAGTGCTGTGTTGTGTGCGGAATCCAGATTGAAATTGTTCGAAAAGTTGGTTATTGTCTAGGTAGGTTTTAATTTGAGATGCGGCAACACGTTCTATGACTTTGGAAAGAAAGGGGAGGTTGGAGATGGGTCGAAAGTTGCTCATGATGTCAGGGTTGAGTCCGGGTTTTTTGATGATGGGGGTTACAGCAGCCAGTTTGAGTGAGGAGGGGACATAGGCAAGGTTGAGGGAGGAGTTGACAATGTTCATGACGAGGTGGGAGATGGTGGGAAAGCACAGCTTGACGAAGGTAGATGGAATGGGATCCAGTGTGCAGGTGGAGGAATTCATTGTTGAGATGATATTGGTGAGTTCAGCTATGGAGACAGGTGTGAATTCAGAGAGAGGTGAAGTAGTTGGAGTGATGGATGCTGGTAGTAAGGGAGGGGGGACGGGAGAGGTGGTGAGTGAACTGTAGAGGATGTCGATTTTGGATTGAAAGTAGGATAGGAATGAATTGCATTTATCAACGGTAAATGAGGTTGAAATATTGTCGCTGGGTTTGAGGAGTTTGTTGACGGTGGAGAAGAGAGCCTTTTGGTTGTTGGAGTCAGTGTGGATGAGGTTGGAGTAGTAGGTGGAACGGCTGGAGTCGAGTGCGGTCTTGTACAACTGAAGGTGATCGGTGTAGGCGAGGAGGTGAACGGTTAAACCAGATTTTTTATAGAGTCTTTCTAGCTGCCGTTTTCGGGTTTTAAGTTTGCGGAGTTCTGGGGTGTACCAGGGGCCTGAGTGAGTGAAGGAGACAGATTTGGTTTTGATGGGGGCGAGTTGATTAAGACAGGAGGAAAGAGTGCTGTTGTAGTGGTTGGTGAGAACAGTGGGGTCATGGGACAGTGGAGGAGGTAGTATGGACAGGTGGTTGAGGACAGAGGTAGAAAGGTCAGTTGGGGAGATGGATTTGAGGTTCCTGAATGATATGGTGCGCTTTTCCTTGGGTAGGGAGGTGGAGGTTCAGAGTGATAGCCAGATGATCGGAGATGTTGAGGTTGGTGCTAGAGAGTTTTTCAATGGTGAGACCGGTGGAACAGACCAAGTCCAGAGTGTGACCGTGGGTGTGGGTGGGGAAGTTGACATGTTGAGTGAAGTTAAGGCAGTCCAAAAGGTCCAGAAATTCAGAGGCATGTTTGCAGTAGGTGTTATCAATATGGAAGTTAAAGTCGCCAAGAAGCAGAGTGAAAGGTGAAATAGGTAAGAGCTGTGTGACAAAATCGGAGAAGTCTGAAAAAAATGATGGGTTAAATTTCGGGGGACTGTAAATGACAGCAATGACCAAGGGGGAGGGACCAGGGAATTTGAAGGTGATATGTTCAAAGGACTCAGTGGGTGAGGTGGATATAGTGCTGATTTTAAACTCTGTTTTGTGGACTGATGCCACCCCACCACCTCGGCTAGTGAGGCGGGGCTTGTCGATGTAGGTGTAACCAGGTGGGGTGGCTTGGTTGAGTGAGAAGTAGTCCAGGTGTTTGTGCCAAGTTTCGGTGATAAAGAGGAAGTCCAGGTTATTGTCAGTTATGAATTCGTGTAAAACGAGTGCTTTGTTATTGAGTGAGCGGGTGTTAAATAGAGCCAGTTTGAGGATTTTGTGATGTCTGGGTAACAGTGAGGATTGGGGGAGTGGGCGGAGATTGGTGCTTGACATTTTAGAATATTTTCTCTTGTTATTGTAGTAGTGAGGGTGTCTGGCTGTGATGATGGATTGAATGGGTTAAATGGCAGCAGGATGAGACCGTGACAACTGGGGGCTGTAGGGGGGACTATGGCAAGTGGAAGTGCTGTGTGTTGGAAATGTGGAGGAAGGGGAAGGTGGAGGTGTGTGATTTGCAACTAGTCAGCTTGTGGAGTGGTGGACAGCATGCTGGAGATTTGCTGCCAGTATTCTGCTGCCAAGTTTGTTGGGGTGAAAACCGTCCGCCTTTAAAAGGGATGGACGGCGCCAAAATGTATTAAAATTGTCAATGAAGCCCACGTTGTGTGTCCTGCAGGCAGTTTGGAGCCAGGTGTGGAGGCTAAGAATGCGGCTGAAAATGCCCATGCCACGGTGCGGAGAGAGTGGGCCGCTGATGAAAATTGTTTTCCCGGTCGTGTTGAGGAACTGAAGAAGTTTGTTGAAGTGACCTTTGGTGATTTCTGACTGCCGGTGGGATGCATCAACGCAGCCAACATGTACAATAATTCTATGGACAGATGGTTGGAGTGAATGAAGCAGGCTGGGGAGTTTGGCGAGGATGATAGGAACAGTGGCTCCGGGGAAGCAGTGTGTTGTTGCGTTGAAGAACCAGAGGTTTTGGGTTATGGAGTCGCCAACAATCAGGGTGGTGGGAGGAAAAAGGGGGCAAAGTGGGCAGGCAGGGGTGGGTGAAGGCAGAGTGGGTCTTGGCGTAGGTTTAGTCAGTGGCGGTGAAGTGGAGGGGGAAGTGCGCAGGAGACCAGGGACACTGCACTGCGGGGCCGGAGTGAGCTGAGGGATAGAGCGGCGGTGAGCAATGGAGGAGAAGGGGTGGACAGGATTATCTGAAGAAGGGATCTGAGGGGAGGGTTTCATTTTGGACTGTGTGGTGAATGGTGAAGAAGTTGTCGGCACTCCAGCAAGAGGAGGGAAATCACGAAGATTGAGGATGTCAAAGGTGTTTCTCACCTCAAAAACATTTCTCGTCTCCGCCCCTCTCTTTCTTTCAACGCTGCTCAAACCCTCATCCACGCCTTCATCACCTCCCGCCTTGACTACTGCAATAGCATCCTCTACGGTACAACCTCCAAACTCCTCAATAAACTACAGTACATCCAGAATGCTGCCGCCCGCCTACTCACCCACACCCGCACTCGAGATCACATCACCCCCGTCCTTAAAAACCTCCACTGGCTCCCCGTTCCCCAGCGTATTCAATATAAACTCCTCCTACTCACCTATAAAGCCCTTCACAAGCAGGCCCCCTCCTACCTTTCCGATCTTCTTTACCAATACACTCCTTCCCGCAACCTCCGCTCCTCAAACACAAACCTCCTCGCCATCCCCGTGACCAAGCTCAAAACCTGGGGGGACCGAGCCTTCTCTGTTGCCGCCCCCACCCTCTGGAACGCTCTACCACAACACCTCCGCAACTGTACTGACCTACAATCCTTCAAATCATCTCTTAAAACTCACCTGTTCCGCAATGCTTTTAACACCTCTTAATCTCTTTTACCCATTTTTTTGCCATTTGTTCATCTAAATGTGTTTTTGTAAATTATGTATGCTTGTTTTTAAATGCACATTTTTATCCTATTTTAAGCTCATGTAAAGCGTCTTTGAGTATGATGAAAAGCGCTTTCAAATAAAATGTATTATTATTATTATTATTACATGCCAAATGACAACGTTGGCTTTTTGAATGAATCTGAGGGGGAAAAAATGAAAGGACAACAGAATTATGAGAACAAAGTCGTCTGTTTTGGTTCGGAATACTAGATTAGTCAGTAAATAGAGTGTGTGCGTGTGTGTGTGTGTGTGTGTGTGTGTGTGTGTGTGTGTGTACAGCACACATTTCTTTTTATAAATAAGAGGTAGAACTTACCTTAACTGACCAATTCACGTTTCTTTTGGTGAAATCTGTCCTTATCTTTTTACCAAAAACAAATTTTTGCGGTTGCTATTTTTGTACTCTCACTGTAATGCCCCAAGATTGTACTTGGTGGGACCAAAGCCCCGGTGAAAAGGGAAAGTCGTATTTGCTGTCAAGGAGCAAAGTTAAGGAGGGTGTATATGCACACTTCAGGTGAAGCCTTCCTAAATCCTAAATTATATTTCATTGTTTTGGGATCCTAATTTGTGCTAGAATTATCCTGTGAACGATTGATTTAAAGATTCGGGCAGCGTCAATTAATCTTGATCTTTCACTTTGTGGCAAGACTCAGTCCGTATTTACTGAACAGTGGTACGTCTACTTACGAACGTCTCTTCATACGAAATTTTCAAGTTACGAAAGGCCTCAACAGGAAAATATTGCCTCTTGTTAGGAAAGAAATTTCAAGATATGAAAGGTAAAAATACAGTATGGCCTGCAAGTCGCAGCTCTGATTTTCCTAAACGCAACATACTTATAGCTGCTCCACCAGTGGCTATTACCGAGCATCATCCTGGCATCCCATTGGCTAAGAGAGACCTCTACAGTACGAGTCTATGTGTGTAGATGTGTATCTATGCAGCGTCCTCGTCATTCACCCCTTGGACCATGAGGCGTTTTACGTAAACTTGAATCACCCAGAAAAGTGTTCACCAGTCGGGTGATCGCTCACTATGCTGATGTTTGCCCTGGACATTTTCGAAGAATTGTTAAAAGCCGACAAAAGCAATCGTCCTGGGATTAGTTCTTGACAAAATGCCAGGCAAAAACCACTTGAGAGAGAACTAAAGAGCGCAAAAAATGATGATGATGCAGTTAAAAGTTAAATGACCATTATTTTTATTACATTATGCACAACTCTCTTTTATTGTGCAATCATCTAATTGTAATATGTATTTGATACATATATCGATGCATTTTTATGCTTTAGGAAATATTTATGTTTGAATTTGGGGGGGGTTTGGAACAGAAAAGGGTATTTACATGGAAAATGTGTCTCTACTTACAACATTTTCTAGTTAAGAAATTTCTTCCAGCACCAGTTCATTTCATAAGTAGAGGTACCACTGTACTACAAACCTTCACATAGCATATTTCTCTCAGAATCAAAACAAGGGCACGGAAAAACCTACTGGATCCACCGCACCCTGCCCACCACCTTTTCCAGCTACTCCCCTCAGGCAGGCACTACCGATCCATGCGCACCAAATCCAGCAGACACTTAAACAGCTTCTTCCCTCTAGCCATTAACTCCCTAA
The DNA here is from genome assembly GCA_018466805.1 of Hippocampus abdominalis. Classification (NCBI taxonomy): domain Eukaryota; kingdom Metazoa; phylum Chordata; class Actinopteri; order Syngnathiformes; family Syngnathidae; genus Hippocampus; species Hippocampus abdominalis. Next base: position 3,291,219 of record CM031695.1, on the reverse strand, counting down.
ACAGTCGCTGACGTATACTCCACCGCACCAGACACTTTAAAGCGCTCAAGGACATCTGCACAATTGCACACTTCTTGTACAACAAATACTGCTACTGGTCACTTTAAAATGGTGCAATGATTTTCTGCACTAACTGTACAACTGTTATAGTATTGTATTCTACCACTGATCACTTTAGCTCTGCTTTGCACATTGTCTCACAGTTGTCACTGGGTGGTACCACCGCATTACGGTTCACTTACATTACAAAATGTCCTTCCATACTTATTTGTCATGTCCTTGTTTATGATTATACTAATGCAGCGTGTTATACCGGAGACAAATTCCTTGTGTGTTCTACATACTTGGCCAATAAAGATGATTCTGATTCTGATCTGATTCTGATTCTCGTGACATTGCTTTGACTGTAAAACTAACAAATTGAATGCCGTTCGGTCTTCTAGGCAAACCGAGGCCAGCTCAACTCAAAAAGAGGATTTTTCTCTCACCACAAAGAACTTGTTTTCATCATGATCATCTAGATATCAACGGGGCTGCCGCCAACCTGTTTACATTTCTTTGGAGGCAAAAATCCAAAGTGGACTTCAATCTCTTCTTGACGACAACAACAGCGGCTAAGTAGCCACGGGAAGGTAACGACACGCTGCTCAAGGACCTGCCTTTGGACCTGTCTTTGCTTCGTTATTCTTGAGGACAACAGAAAATGACTCCCATTGTTATGTTGGCATCAACAAGGCGAAAAAAAACAAATGGACAAACCAGAGCTAGCATGACTTTTAAATGTTTACAGTAATACACAAAGTAACGTCATCCTTGTGGATATTTTGGGCTTGTTGCGAAAAAGACTTTTGCCTTTCACGTTGGCATTTACTGCTCACCCTGCTATGTGCTTATGCCGCTTTCAGAGTTTGTAAACTGAATAGTATTAGGGGAGCCTTTTTTTTTAAGTGGTAAAGCTGTCTGCGTAACTTTTTCTCCACTTCTGCAAATTTTACCGGACTCTCTGTGATGAAATTTGACTTTAGGCTCTGACTTTAGGCTCCGTTCAATGTCCTTTTTTTTGTTTGTTTTGTTTTGTTTTTTGTGCGCAGAACACAGAGAGCTGTACATTCAGATTGTGTTCCAATTTTGCACATTCATAACAGTACTTGAGATCTCCACGTGGACCAAAAACTGTATCTTTTTCTTCATCTTAAATCATTCCAAAACGGAGTCATCCGGGGTGTTTTTTCCAGGTTCTTTCCCTTTCATTTACAAAAAAAAAACAGTTGAACCAAAGAGTGACTTTTCGTTCATCAAATCAAACATTTGACATGACTGATTAGATGTCTATTGAAAAATATATGGACATGGAATGAAAAACCCTTATTTTCTTTTTAGGTTATTAAATCACAATCTAACCCCTTCAATAAACCTCAGGACCTTTTTTAATGATGTCTCAAATGGAAAACAATCACAGAAAAACAATCACTACCCGATCAAATCAATCGCAACCCGAAATATATCCTCGATAGCTATTTCCATCACTGTACTTTATTTTCTAATGTCCGTGCTTTATTAACATTTATGTCTCTTTGGTGAATTAACATTTCAATGACAAAGTAGAGAAATATTGTTCTCACGCCAAACAATTTTTTTTCACAGTAGATCTCAGGATTTTCCCACAATTTTTACTAATTTGACCCAACATTGTTTTTCTCATCAAAACAACGTGGATACATTCATCGATAACTGAGCTAGAGCAAGCGAATGTATTCCAGTTTGTTTTTCTTCATTTTGTGCATTGTGCGCTAATGCTAACATGTCCTGCTAACATATCGCTTATGAGTTTACAGACTAGTTGCTGTTGATGTGAAAACAAAAACACACTAGACAATCGGTTCCTCCAACAATAAGGGATTTTGGGGATGATAAATGAAACAAGCAAAATAACACCTTCTGATTGACACAGCAAGCTCGTGCCTAAATAGCGTTAGAAACTGCCAAATCTCGTTCCAACAAACTACTGTAAGCTAGGCTACCTTTAGATCTATTTGAATCAAAAGGTCATATTGAGTTGAACCAATGATCAAACTGTCGATTCTTACAGTTGTAACAACGTTTTTACTCAATTGTTAGCTTCCATTTATCCTACAGTAGTACCTCAACAGTACAAGTGCCCCAAGTCACAAGTTTTTCAAGGTACCAGCCATTGCGTGTTTTTTGTTTTTGGGACAAAAATGTAAATATTTAGTAAGGGCGAGTGTTGCTTTGACATACAAGTAAAGTGATTTAGAATCAAGGTACCACACTATTTGATTCAAAAGTTGAAATACATTTTAAAAATAGCACTTAGCATTGTGGTATTACACTGATAAATGTGACGGACCAAAACAACACTGTTATAATTTAAAAAATCATAGCGATAGGCTACCCATGCTAATCATGTTTAGCTGCTAGCTTGTAAGATAACTGCTTTTTTTTCTCCATCCAGTTGGAGTAAAGGAAATGGAGTTCCACACACGAATTATGTTTATAGCAGAAGATTGCACATGCACACATTCACAGGTTTCACACATACTGGTGTAACCTTTATTGAGATAATAATTTAAAAGGCTTTTGCGCAGATGTTGGCTAATTTTTCTGGCTTAGTTCTTATTTCTTGCAATAGAATCAGGATCAGTTTTTTATTGTTGTTGTTCTTCAAGAATTTGGATGTGGGCAGGCAACGCTTGATTTTTCTTAAGTGCTTCAATGTGTAAATTGTGAATAAAGTTTTCCTTTCAGCTTGTAATCATTGTCTTCAGTCATTCTTGTGAGGGCGGCTCAATAATGATATACAGTACTGTATACATGCACATATATGTAAATATATTAATACAATTGTATATTATTGATCAAATTAATATATGTATGTATAGTGAAACTCCTCTACAACGAAATCATGTTTGCAGCAAGAAATATTTCACAACGGGGGTTTTCACTGTAGCAAATTTGATCTCAGATGTAAACACACACACACACACACACTTTTCTACACCATTGAGTGTCACTGTTGCTTAATTAAAAAAAGACACCACTTCAAGATTTGTGGAAAGACATACAGATGTGAAGTTGCTTTCACAAGGTCCTGTCACATTTTGCTTTTTATATTAAAGTGGATGCACTTGTTCACACACACGCACAGAAAAAAATATATATATACAGTATATATATATATATATATATATATATATATATATATATATATATATATATATACTGTATATATATATATATATATATATATATATATATATATATATATATATATACTGTATGTATATATTTTTTTTCTGTGTGTGTGTGTGTGAACTGTTATAGTATTGTATTCTACCACTGATCACTTTAGCTCTGCTTGATACTTTGCACATTGTCTCACAGTTGTCACTGGGTGGTACCACCGCACTACGGTTCACTTACATTACAAAATGTCCTTCCATACTTATTTGTCATGTCCTTGTCATGCATGTATCTGCTTCACCGAGCAATCGAGTATAAATGCAATTCCCTTCGACACCTCTGAGTGTCACTGTTGTCTAAAAGAAGAGGCTACTTCATCATGACAATACAGTATTGTTGAAGACATCTGCAGAAGTGGCTTTCACAAGGTTTGATCACATTTTTGTTATTACATTAAAGCGGAAGCTCTATAGCCTCGTAATATAATAAATGTCACCTATGTAACACATTTATTCATAGTTATTTTACAGCAGGCAAAATGAACGAATTAATGAACGTGTGGGCGTGAGAATGTATAAAGGCGTGAAGGGGATTTTTTTTTCTTTCTTCAAATTGGTGCAAAGAGAAGCAAGGCATACAAACAAAAGTTCACCCTGGAGCATTTTGAAATCTGTTTGGATGTGAATTGTGAAGGTAAGTCCACGAGTTTGGCAGAGGTTGTCATGTTTTTGTATGAAATACTTTGAATAATGAGTTTTGTTGCAGTGCATGTATGTGATCATAAGATACAAATGCACCTATCATTATTCGATATGTTACAGTTTTAGTAGAGAAACGGAATTTCTGTCATAATTTCGATGAATAATGTGCAAATATATATTTTGACTGAACACGATGGTGTCACTCGACTCTGACTTGCTGAATCTAAATCATGAATTGCATGACATTTTCGTGTGGACTCTACTTGAGTTGCTTAGTTTTTGCCACACTAACTTAGTACTTGCTTGAAACTTGAGGGTTAAGACTTGAGAATGATGACTTGCACGTGTGTGACTTATTCCCACCTCTGTTGTTTCTCAGTCATCTTCCGTAGTATTGATGCTGTTGGTCTCCAACATGATCCGACTGCTGTTTCTGGCGTGCCTCTACCAGCAACTGGCGGTGGTGAGCAGTGGCCAAAGAGACGACATGAATGGACACAAGGGTGCAAAAATGGTGCCCTTGCGTCCTTTTCGGGGGAGGGACAAGCGTGGATGTAGCTGGGCTGCGGCGGGCGAGGGCCACGACATCACCCTGGTGGTCACCTGCGCTGACCGGGGGTCCGCTTTTATCTGTGAGTACATCGCCAGGCCCTCCTCATGCCCCGGCTACACCGCCGATGCCAAACTGTACTGGAAGCAGATAGGTCGGGCGCTCCGGATGCACGGGGCTTTGTGCCAGGTGGGCGGCGCGCCTGTTAGAGCAGCGGTGTGCAGGCGTGCACCCCCGGAGGCTCACTTCAGACTTCGGACCAAAGAGGCTCCGCCCACTACCTCAGTGAAGTCGTGCATCCCTGAGAACCGGAAGTTGGCTCGGGACTACTGCGAAGAGGCCTGGTCTGATTTCTGCACCTTTTTGTTCACTATGGTGCAAGGTGATGCATGCTGACAAGTCAACATTAGCTACACAAAATGTAAAATGCCGTAGACGGGCTAATAAGCATCATCGACAGCCGTGGTGTTGTAACCAAGCGAAACTTTTCGACAGAGAATATAAAAATACTTATAGGCATATATTCTTTATCCTCAGCTAACACTACTGCAGCTTACTGAGTCAGTTGTGACGGGTTTCTTTCTATCTTTCTCAATGTCTCCATTATACTGCTCCCTATTGACCAAGGCGATGAGGAGGGAGTGTGTGTAAGCTGCATACTTTCAGGTCTAATGAGCTTGTGAAATAACTAACCTTGATGTGATCCTTGAAAGCTGTTTAAAGAGAACAAAGTACAGAGGAGATTAAGGGCGAGTGTCGTAGGAATGGTTGTGGTTAATGTTTGGGTACAGTTGGTTGAGAGTTTGGGGAAGTGTTTCGGGTAGCGTTTGGGGTGGGTTAATGTATTCTGTATAATGTAATGTACGGATCAGACCAGGGATGGGCAACTTGAAAGCTGGAAGGCGCCATAAATGTTTCATCAGTGCTACTAATGCACAAAATACATTCGCTTAATGTTGTTTTAATAATTCACTTCCAAATTCAATGAGAACTTTTGTTTCAAAGCAAGAGAATTATGGGGACCTCTGCTAATGCTTCAATATTGCCTCAGACACAGACTGGTTATGAGAGGCTTAATTAGTCACAGATAATGTGAAATCAATTCAGACTGTGTTGATTGTTCATGTTGAGCTTACTAGCATACCTATATTGGTAGTGTGTATGTATGTATGTGTGTGTGTGTATATATGTGTGTGTATATATATATGTGTGTGTATATATAATATATACTGTATATGCATATGCGCTCTGTGTTTGTGATGCATGGCAGGGTTAAGTCAAGTCAATTGTGTTTGCTGTATGTTCTTCTTTTGATGGCGGCGCGGACACCCGCAGCGGCTCCTCTTGTTTTATGTTGAGGGGGAAGAAATTTCATCTGTGCTGTATGTTACACATACGTACAGCACATTTGACAATAAAGTTGTATTCAATTCAATTCAATTCAATAACAGAGAGATGATTTGACCAATAGGAAATAAATTAACAATTCAATTCGTATCATCACAGACAGTTATCATGGAATCAGGAATATGAGAAATGCAATTAGGTTCTCTTAAGTGTGTTTTAAGTTGTGCATTGTAAGAATTTTGTTTGTTTTCTGTTGCCGTCATTTGGATTGCCTTTGTTGTTGCCATATCATAATTGCTGTAGAATACAAAACATTTTAAAGGAAAAAATGTGTGCTGTGGTGTGTTTTTCCTCAGTCTGTGTGTGTGTGTGTGTGTGTGTGTGTGTGTGTGTGTGTGTGTGTGTGTGTGTCTCGATGGGATCACCACCTTATCGTGGTGAGGCACTTTGCGCGTCTCCATGACCCCTAGAGCTATGTCGGCAGGAGTCCCGTACTCCTGGCAGGGTCACCCAAGCCGAACAGGTCGAAGGGTAGAGGCCAGACAAAGAGTGATCCCAAACCAGCACCTGGGGGCAGGCACAGGCGGAGTCCAACAGACCGGACTACCGGCAGTCCCCTGCAACTCCTGCCAGAAGAAAGTCGTCATGGGTACCCCCATGCCACTGGAAGCCACCTGGCAGGAGTGAAGATGGTGGGAGTGAGGACTGCGCACCCACACCCTCACCTTAATCCCAACCTCTGCGCAAGCTTCTTGCCCCAACCCCACACCCAATCCCCCACCTTGCATCCCCCTAATCCCCCAAAGTCCTGTGGCGATGTGGAATGGCGGTGGGCACAGGCCAAGGATGTGGCTGGGAGTGCCTAGCCAAACCATGCACACAGGCGGCAATGGAGTGATGGTCGTTGACACTGCGGGATGGAGCAGCGCATATCTTCGGCAGCTTCCATTGCGACTGAGCAGCTCCACACTGCTCACCCCTGTGATGGGGAGGGACCTAGAAAAGGTGGTCTAAAAACTGTCTGCTCTCCACACTCCGGACGGTCAACCGCAATCGTCGGAGCATCCCCCTTGCGGTCGAAATGACAATAAACGAAATAGAAAAAAATTACGCATAGCTTCGTGGAACGTCCGCACATTACTGGACCTGGCTGAAACTCCTGACAGGCCCCACCGGAGGACAGCGCTTGTGGCCACAGAGCTCGCAAGGTATAACATTGATATCGCAGCTCTTAGCGAGACCAGACTACATGGAGAGGACTCCCTGACAGAAGTTGGTGCAGGGTATACCTTCTTCTGGAAAGGGGTCCCTGAAGGCACTCGTCGAAACCATGGAGTTGGCTTTGCTGTGAAGTCCCAATTGCTGAAGTGCATCCCAGAATCTCCTACCGGCATCAATGAAAGGCTGATGACATGGCGCATTCCCCTTGCAAAGGGACGCTTCGCCACACTCATCAGTGCTTACGCACCAACTCTGAATGCCGAGCACAATATTATGGAGGATTTCTACAGAGCTCTGGACAACATCCTGCAGAAAACACCGGCCACGGACAAGCTCATAGTCATGGGAGACTTCAATGCTAGGGTGGGCACGGAACACCTGGTATGGAGTAAAGTTATTGGCCAGCATGGAGTGGGAAAAATGAACAACAACGGCCTTCGGCTCCTCTCCCTCTGTGCAGAACATCAGTTGGGCATCACTAACACCATCTTCCAAATGAAGAACAGGTTTAAAACCACCTGGCAGCACCCCCGTTCCAAACACTGGCATCTCCTAGACTATGTGATTGTCCGTCAAAAGGACATACGGGATGTCCTCATCACCCGTGTCATGCGCGGAGCGGAGTGCTGGACTGACCACCTCATGGTCAGATCCAAACTCCTCATGAGCATTCAACCCCGCCGCCCAAGGACAGCTCCCAACAAAAGGCTCAACTGTGCAGCACTGAACAACCCCACCACCAAAGCCAACCTTCAGCGACTCCTTGCTGAAAACCTTGACAAGATCCCAGAGGAATCAGGTGACTGGCCAGCTCTGCGCCAGGTTATCCATAATATAGCCTCGGAGGTGCTTGGCCAGTCAAGGAGACGCCACCAGGATTGGTTTGACTGCAACTCAACCGAGATACAAACACTTTTGAAAGCAAAGCATGAGGCCCATAAAGCTCTCCTGTCCTGCCCTACATCTCTCACCCGGAAAGCCACCTTTACTGCAGTTAGAACAGCGACCCAGCGAGCACTCCGTATCATGGAGAACACCTGGTGGGTGCAGAAGGCACATGAGATCCAAAACCTGGCAGACTGTAACGACACCCAGGGCTTCTACAATGCCATCAAAGCACTGTATGGTCCCAAGAAGCGGGCAATTGCTCCAGTCCGATCAGCTGATGGCTCTGCACTCCTCAAGGACCACCACGAGATCCTTGCCCGTTGGGCAAATCACTTTGAAAATCTTCTCAACCACACCAACCCTGTCAACCCACACATTCTGGACAATCTTCCAGATCTGCCACCAATCACGAGCCTCGACACCCCACCATCTTATTCTGAAACCCAGCAAGCCATTGCGGGCCTAAAGAATAACAAAAGCGCTGGACCTGATGGCATCCCGGCAGAGGTTTTCAAACATGGAGGTTATCTCCTCACGCGCCGACTGCACCTCCTGATTCAAAACATCTGGGAACATGGGACCGTCCCGCAGGATTGGAAGGATGCGAACATTGTTGTTATTTATAAGCAGAAAGGGGACAGAGCAGCCTGTGGGAATAGCAGAGGAATCTCTCTCCTCTCCACCGCAGGAAAGATTCTGACCAAAATCATGCTTGGCAGGCTGGTCAAGCACATCTCAGAAGGTGCACTTCCGGAAACGCAGTGTGGCTTCCGGAAGACTAGATCCACCACTGACATGATCTTTGTTTTAAGACAGCTAATGGAGAAAAGCAGAGAACATCACAAGGACCTCTACATAGCCTTCATCGATCTCAGCAAAGCCTTCGACACTGTCAACCGTGAGCTGCTCTGGAAACACCTCTCCAAACTTGGGGTGCCACCCAAGTTTCTCTGCATCCTCCAGCAGCTGCATGACGGGATGCAAGCCAGAGTGCTCATCGGAGAACTCCAGTCAGAGCTCTTCAAGGTGAACGTTGGGGTGAAGCAGGGCTGTGTCTTGGCTCCAGTGCTCTTTAACATCCTGCTCTCTGCCATCACGTACCTCTTCCACCGTGGCATGGGACATGAAGACGGTGTTCATATGGATTACCGCCTAGATGGAAGCCTCTTCAACATCAGGCGGCTCCAGGCCCGCACAAAAACAAAAATCTGTCAGATCTGTGAGCTGCAGTATGCTGATGACTGCACTGTACTCGCTCACAGCTCAAACTCTATGCAGCATGCCCTGGACACCATTTCCAGTCTGTATCAATCCTTTGGTCTTCAGATCAACATTAAAAAAACTGAGGTCATGTTCCAACTCGCTACCCCAACTTCCACATCCCCCAGCTTTCACATTAATGGCACTCCACTAAACGTAGTGGACCATTTCACCTACCTTGGCTCCACCATGTCCTCAAACTGCTCCCTTGACACTGAAGTCCACACCCGTATCAATAAAGCATCATCATCCTTTGGTCGCCTACGCAGCAGGGTCTTCGAAAACCGAAACCTGAAGATCTGTACTAAGATTGCCGTGTACAATGCAGTATGTCTCTCCACTCTGCTCTACGGGGCAGAGTCATGGACCCCATACCGCCAGCACATTACTACCCTAGAGGCCTTCCACATCCGCTGCCTGCAAAAGATCCTTGGCCTGTCCTGGGAAGATCGAGTTCCCCATACAGACATCCTCAACAGCACCAATTCCATCTGCATGGAAGCGGCTGTAGCGAAAAAACATCTTCGGTGGATCGGACACACCATCCGCATGCCCGACAACCGCCTGCCCCGCCAGGTCCTCTATGGCCAACTGAGTGGTGCAAAGCGTTCTGCTGGGGGGCAAAAGCGGCGCCTCAAGGACTACACCAGGGACCTCCTAAAGCGAGCCAACATCAACCCCACGCAGCTTGAAACTCTTGCACTCAACAGACCAACCTGGCAGATCACTTGTGCCACTACAGTCTCTCAAATTCACCAAATTAACAGAGTCAGACGAATCGAGAGACGCTTTCAACGACACCAGCGGGCAGCTGGTGCCCCCCTGGTATCTGGCTTCCCTTGCTCCATCTGCGGTCGAGTCTGCGGCTCAAGGATCGGTCTCTATGCCCATGAGAAGTGGCACCAGCGACAGAGTCGCTGACCCCCCCCCCCCCCCCCCCCTTTCCCCACGCCTCCCACCCTTACCCATCCTTCCCTCCCTTGGAGCAAGCGTCATCATCAAACATGATGGACAGCTAAACGTGTGTGTGTGTGCGTGTGTGTGTGTGGGGCAAAGGATGCGCACCACCATTTAAGCTTGGGCCACCATTGTTGTAGAGGAAAAGGTCAGTGTTTTGGTAGAATTAACTGTTTTGGTTGAGTAATGGCCAAGGCTAACATCAGGATTTTGTTAGCTCAGGGTAGTATTGTAGTAGGTGCTTGGGTTAGATCTTAAGTTGGGATCTGTGAGACGTTAGCGATCAAGGTATTATTCTGGATTCGGCGAGGGTGAACGTTTGTGTCCAGGTAAGTTTTCGAGCTAAAATCCTCATAGGATAGCGTGTTAGAGTACCTGCATTAATGAGGCCCGCTGCACACCGAGTAGCCTGGTCAAACGCAACTGAGCCCTTGCACAGTGTACAAGTCACTGCAACCAGTATTGCTGAGGTTCTTTTGCTCTGCTTGATACTTTGCACGTTGTCTCTCAGCTGTCATTGGGTGGTACCACGGCACAACGGTACCCTTACATTACAGAATGTCCTTCCATGCTTATTTGTCATGTCCTTGTTTATGATGATACTATACTGGTGTCGCCTGTCCTACTGGAGACAAATTCCTTGTGTGTTCTACATACTTGGCCAATAAAGATAATTCACATTCTGATTCAACATTTGGATCCCAGCTCAAAGCTGTTGCAGCGAGATCCAGCTGGTTACCAAGCCACACATATATACAGTATATGCAATATTTTTATTCACCCTGTCACCTGATAAGATAAGCCGTCCACTGTAGTAACCGCAGTCCATGAAAGGGTTAAATTATGTTTTACTTGTATTCCATTTCAAACATGACACCCAAAGCAATCACATGAATGTAATCAATAACAGCATGTGGTAGGGAAACAATCAGCAGTGGTGATTTTGTTTGTCCGGTGAGGAACAACATTTCTTTCGGGTGGGTTGCTCAGCTCAGTCTCGGGAGCGGCAAAGGTACAACAAACACTTCCGGTACGCGCCTGTTGTGTCCTCCTATACACAAACATATGCACAGACAGACACACACACACATACA